>BRDA01009523.1:9440-42166 GCA_036984385.1 Crenuchus spilurus | reverse complement strand
GCTGCCGTTAAGTGGCTTGTTCAGCTCGGCTACCGTACGTAGTCGTCTTCTTTTTTTAACTTTATTTATTTATTTATTTTGTGGCGCAAACTAATACTGTCTGTTAGAAGGAAACGAAGCTCCCATCACACTGGTATCAGATCCTGTAGTATCGGAGCACTTTTATGAATACAAGTACAAGTACACGCACATGGTGTCGGACAGATACCCGATGCTGGTATCGGTATCGGTGCATCCCTAATATATATATACAAAGATAGTATTATAAGTAACTCTAATGGAGCAAGTCTTGAAGATCCTCATGAACAGCTTGTATTAAATGCTATATTGATTTATTAGACAATAAAGTCTGGTGTTATCATTTAGTAAAAGCCTGAAAATGGATGCTAAACACTGCCTGATAGATGGTACCCAAAACTCTTTATTCAAGGCTTAATACAGTCTTAAGTACCACTGTTGTAAAGTATGACCAAAAATATATTCTCAACATCAAAATATTATTATTGCTGCTGCTGCTAATTTATTGCAGTAACTGATTAAAGAACCAAAAATTCAAACGTGGTAATACAATGATGTGTATTTATATATATGGGGACTGTAAGAATGTAAGAGGAAGATAGGGACTGTTACTGTCAAACATGAATGAATCACTGATTGTTCTTTAAAATACACTTTCTCTTTGTGTAATAAAAGGTGGAACTGAAGCCTCAGGGTCGTCTACTGATGGAAGCACGATATTTCTTAGAGAGAAGTGGTGAGAGTGTCTCACATACACATACACACACTATTCCTGATTGATAAGGCTCTCATTCCCTCATGTAACTATCTGTTGTCATATTAGGCATTTATGAACAGCTGATACACTCCAGGCATTAAAGGAAAATTACTGCAAAAAAAAAAAAAAAAAATACAAAACGTTTAACTAGAGTAAAACACATTACAGGATAGAGCTGGGCGATATAGCCAAAAATTTTATCACGATAATTTTTTCTATATTGATTAATCTTGATAATTATCATGATATTAAACTTTCTAACACTGTCATAGTTTTAAACATCTATGGAGTGATTTTTGTGTAAAAAGTTTCACAATAGCAAAAATAAATCTGCAAGCAAAATCCACAGAAACATGACCATAAAGTATATCTTGTGAATGCAAAAAAGAAAAACATATAAAATATAAATGTAATG
This sequence comes from Crenuchus spilurus, assembly GCA_036984385.1. Classification (NCBI taxonomy): domain Eukaryota; kingdom Metazoa; phylum Chordata; class Actinopteri; order Characiformes; family Crenuchidae; genus Crenuchus; species Crenuchus spilurus. The sequence goes on along the minus strand of BRDA01009523.1, from coordinate 40,976 downwards.
TTTATTTCATTAAATGTTATGTTTGCATTTTGACCATTTTTGGTTTCAATGTTTTCATTTATTTATTTATTTTCATTGTTTTTGTTCTTTTGCTTCTGGAATCTCTTTGCTTCTGCCCCGCATTTTTTTGCTTCTAAGTTTTGGAACACTTTTCACGTGTGGGTGGGACTTAGAAGGCAGCGTTAGCCTTGAATTTCCATTGGTCACTGACAGCAGCTTCGAGTCCACCTCTGAGACAGAGCCACGCCCACCACGTCTTTCTTCGCACAGCGTTTTCAAACATGGCGGAACGCAGGGTTTGTAATTCATACCAGCAGCTGAACTGAATTTTGCCATTAAAGTTTATACAAAGGTTATAATTGCTAAATGGTCTGTAGATATTGCAGATACTCATATTTTTTGAACACATCAGTGTTTTCTTTCCATCCAGTTCCCTAAAACTTTAAAAAGCTCACGTTGGAGAAGTGTGCTCAGTATTAACCGTCATGCTTAATGTAGGTATTATTTGAGCAGCGGATCATTGACAGCTCAGCTGTGACAGTGACATGGTAGTGACATGTTAGTATGCAGAGTTTTTAAACATCTAATCTGCTGGGCTGAGATTTGTCCACTAAATATATTAGCCCATAAATATCCATACAGAAGTGTATTGTGATCAGATAGTGACCGCTGATGAAATGAGGAGAGGAAGACTAACACAAATCTACAATTTTTCTACGTACATGATGAACCAAAGAGCTCGGCGAGTCAATACACTGGACAGTGATTGTACATAGTTTTTAAAGTTCCAGCAGCACAACACACACTAAAACTCCACGTCAGCGTCACTGCTGTGCAGTGCTGATAATCCAACATGTCACTCACAGCTGAGCTGTGAATGATCCGCTGCTCAAATAATACCTACATTAAGCGTGACGGTTAATACTGAGCACACTTCACCAACGTGAGCTTTTTAAAGTTTTAGGGAACTGAATGGAGAAAAAACACTGATGTGTTCAAGAAATATGAGTATCTGCAATATCTACAGACCATTTAGCAATTAATTATAACCTTTGTATAAACGTGAATGGCAAAATTCAGTTTAACTGCTGCTATGATTTACAAACCCCGCATTCTGCCATGTTTGAAAACGCTGTGCAAAGCAGACGTGGTGGGCATGCAGGGTTGCCAGGTCCAACAAAAATATCCAGCCCAATGTCAGTCTAAAACCCGCCCTTCAGAAGCTTAAACTATCCGAAAATATATGTCTGTCACACGTTTGAAGCAAATGGCAAAACAACTATGAGTGTACGAGTTAGTATTTTGTTTATAAGGGATTTATTATCAGTCCATCAAACTTTTTTCTTTTTCCCAGTCCTTGCAATACTGACTCCCGTATTTCTACATTTACCTGGCAAATTAGCTAGTGACTGTTTTCTCTTCACCTTCTGTATCTATGTATGTCTCTCTCTCTTTCTCTCTCCTTTTCAGGCTATCTTTCCTTAGTGTTATGTTCTCTTCATTGTTATTGTTGTATTCAAACTTCCTTAGTGTCCGCCCGCCGTGTTGAAGTAATATCCTAGGCAACACCCACTTTTTTATTGTTTTTTGGTGGCTGCGGTAATTTTTAAAATTAGCCCAAAAAAAAAACGCACCCCGCCACCCTTGAATCTTCACCCGCTACTGGATTTTCAAACAAGCCCAATTTGGCGTGAAAACCATGAACCTGGCAACTTTCTGGGCATGGCTCTGTCTCAGAGGTGGACTCGAAGCTGCTGTCAGTGACCAATGGAAATTCAAGGCTAACGTCGCCTTCTAAAATGTTTAGGAAAAAAAAATGAAAACATTGAAACCAAAAAATTGTCAAAATGCAAAGGTAACATTTAATGAAATAAACATTACATTTACATTTTATATGTTTTTATTTTTTGCATTCACAAGATGCATTCACACCATACTTTATTCGCCCTATTCACAATCCCACAATTCCATGCGCGACTGGCAACATCCGATGTAGTTGTTTACATAATGGCAGCAGTGAATGTGTCAGCAGGAGAGTTTAAAATACGTAGAAACAAGCCAATCAGGGTTCTAGATGTTGTGTACCACAATGCAGTAATCGGCAAGAGCTAGACAAACAACAGCAACAGAAAAGATAGTACTTCAGGTTTCCTAAAGATACCACATTAAGGAAAACTTGGGAAGATTCCATCAGGCCTGAAAACTGGTCAGCAAGTGACTATGACAGATTGTGTTCTGATCATTTTGTTGGAGGTAGGTTACTGCAAACATTATTTTATTCTACCCTAATTATATACCGAAATATATACTGCACTGATAAATAAATAGGCCTCTAATGATATAAACAGGCGTGTCTTAAAAAGCCTTGGCGTGGCTTATGTACTATTTCATAATGTGACATTTGTAGGGCTATCCACCAGTTGAATTCACTTTTGGCTATTCTCATAAAAAATGTGTACCACAAATTATTGTGCGTGATAGTGTAACTTAGTATTGATAGCATGCAAAACGATAGCTTGCAACAACGTGTTTACACTAAAAACCCACTGCATAAATTGAAAATACAAGTTGACACAACAAGATATGATGTTTAATATCAAAAGACATACCTGCATATAGTTACAAAAGCTAGTAGATATCACATAAGTATTTACTTACCAAATAAAGTGTAAACAGTTTATGTAGCGTAGCTGGCACAGACAAACAAGAGAAAATGGTGAACGGGATGTTGCCGGTTGCGCGGTGCATTCTGGGATTTGTGAAAGGGGCGAATGGTCATGTTTCTGTGGATTTTGCTTGCAGATTTATGTGAAACTTTTGACACAAAAATCACTCCATACAATATTATGTTCTGGCAGTAAACATTTTAATATATTAAACAGTAACATTTCATGTATTTAGTTTGATGTTTTAAAATGTTTACTACCAGAACATAATATTGTAGCATCTGGCTTGACACGTTGAAAGGATGGACAAGAAAGACGTTTACAGTCGTCGCATTATTTTTGAAACTTACAATGATTGCTGTAGGCCGCAGCCACTCCAAAATAACAAGTTAAAGAACCAAGCTAATATGCTAACGCTAGCTAGCACTCCGGCTGACAAAAACACAGCGAGCCCCCCTCCTTCTCTTTCTTCTCGCGCAAACAGACGAACACACCGCGTCCTCGTGCTCTCTCGCCCGGCCAATCACACGCTTGTCTAAAGACAGCAGTGCATTTTTCCGCCGCTGGTCATAAACATTAATACGTAGACGCCTCGTTGACTGGGTTGGCCCGCTCGTGTGACGTAACTGTGTTTCCGCCATATTGGAGGAGGCAAAGCTGCACTGTGAACTAATACAGTACAAGTGAATGGACTGAACTTCATAAAGCGCCTTTCTACAAAGTTATACACATAACAGAAATCCCATATGAAGAAGCTACAATAAATGCTTTTGAGGGTAACATCTACACACCTAGACATTTGACATATGTGGGGTTTTACACCCCACTTACACATAATCCTGTGTGGAGCCTACATCTAACAGCATAGAAAAACAGGACACTTAAACAAGCAAAAATGTTGCTTTGAACATGTTGCCAGCACCACGTCAAAAACCTGCCAGAAGCAACTTATTTTTCATTTAATTACACAAAAATATGCACTTTTTAACTCTGCTGATTTGATAAAAGTAAGGATTTGATCATTTAACCTATAGACTAAGATATTTGACCAATCAAAGCTTAAACATTGTCTCTAAATATGAACTGTGATTAATCATCTTGTTTTTGCAGTGCAGGTGTCTGGTCAGGTTGTGGTAATATAATGTGTGTGTCACACAACTCTCTAAGCACACCTGATGTGTTTATAACTCAGCTCTGGGTCAAAGAACATTAAGATGTACAGTGTATTAAGTGTACAATGTCATTATGTCTTCTGAAAAGATGTGAATCACTGAATTTAGACCAATAACACGAGATGGTTAGGAACTGTAGCAGAACCTCAGTTGTGTCTTTTGTTTTAACAACGTTCTAATAATATGCATTTATTAGGACTTCCGTTTGTTAACTATAACACAACTAGTGCTTTGTGAGATGTTCTGTTGTTTTCTGTGAAATTATGATAGTTATTTAAATACAGAAACAACAGAAACACAGAGTGCGATTCGTTATGCCCACACCGCTGTGTGCTGCGCGTGCACGCAAAGGGGAGTCGGATTCTGGCGGGGAGTCAGAATTCGGCACAACACCAGCGCTGTTCTGACCTGATTTGCAGTGGTTTTGGTGGTCGCTCTTAATCTGCGTCCGATGTTGACATGATCAAACAGCCCACCCCGTCCCATGACAGCCCTCACTGCTTTCCCCACACAGCCATTTGAGAAATGCCAGATCATAAAACACGTATTTTGAAAATTGGAGTCTGACTATCAGTAACAATGCGGGACAACGTCTCAATTTGTGGGATGTGTGAAAAGTATTGAAAATGCCTGACTGTCCCACTTTGTGGTCACCCTAATCTCATATTATTTTGGTTGCTTTTGCCACCTCCAATATGGCAGCGATGTTGACGTACGAGTCAGCGCTGAATGCGGCGTCTAGGTATATATGTCTATGGTGCTGGTGATATTGGTCAGTACCTGGATCTGAGTGATATTTAGCAGCAAATTGTAGAGTTTATGGCAGCAGTTTTAAAATCATTTATTAAAACCATTAATCTTGTCAGCTGTCCTCACTATGCACTGATATATTTAGCCTGGATGGTTATATTTTGAGCCAGGCAAAATAGAGGTCAGCCAGTCAGAAGGGGTAATTGACATAAATCAGTATTAGTGACACATTACCAGAGACAGGATGGACAATAGTTATTCAAAAATGAATACTGAATTACAAATGACTAAATACATATTGAATTAAGACTTCCTGATTCATATGTGGACAAAGTAAGATGAATACAGAAAAATGATCAATATGGTTTCTGTGGAAAAACAACTCTAATGTGTTTATTAATTACACATTTTTGGCTACCATAAGATAAATTCACTTCTAGTGTATAATATATAAAGAACTGTAATGCTGACTGTGTGTGTCTTTAGATGCAGGTCATGGTGAAGGAGATGGAGAGACTGAAAGAGAGAGAGAGGGAGTGTTTGCCCTTCATCAACGGCGTGGGGCGATTAAACAGGCCAAAGTTCACCTGGTGAAGTGCCATGAGTTCACAGCCACATTCTTCCCCCAACCCACCTTCTGCTCTGTCTGTAAAGAATTTGTCTGGTATGGTCCTCCAAACAAAACCATAACACAAAAGAACATACAACACATCCTCATACAATACTTATGTCACATTACATGACTTTATATTACATTATATGACAATGCATATTGTTATATTACATAACATTAAGCTATATTACATCATGTTGTTATGTTACATTACTTGTTATGATTAAACCTGTTATATTACAAATGTCAGTATGGAGGGTGCTGGAGGAGACAAAGTGCAGAGGGAATATCAAAAATGTGGCTTTATTGCAAAAACTGAAAAACACAAAGACTGTGTCTATGACTTGAAACAAATATCTACTCTTGATTGTGGTGACATACAATGACTCATAAAGATTGTGGAAGCACGAGGGAGCTAAATAGCATGTAATAAATAGCATGTAATGAGAAGTCAGGGCTGTACAATGATATGACATAACGGGGCGGAGAAACATAAACAAACAAGACACTTCGGCAGAGGCAGGGCCAGGGTCACAGCAGAGGTGGGAGAATTACAAAAACTGTTGTGACTGTAATATGATTGTGGCACACAGTGTGTTGATTAAGTTACATTGCATTGCTATATGTTGCAACTTTTATGCTCATGATATTTCACTGTTATGTTACATTGCGTAATGTTGCTTTGCATTGCACTGCTTTGAGAGCATTTATCTAATTTTTGTTTAATCCACTGTAGTAGTAAAATGCTATGTTAACATCTACAAAAACATTTACATTTATATAGTTTTTTTGTTTAGTTAGAATTGTGTTGATGCAACATTTTATTCACATACAACCACATGACACATTTTAATCTTGAAAATTACTATTTTTCCAGTGCATATGCTGACAAATTATATTTGTTTTAACATAAAATATCAAAAATGTGAGTAAGATATGAAGGATTTTCATTACATTCTCATCATTGTGAAATATCTCTCTTTACAGGGGTTTGAATAAACAGGGTTATCAGTGCCGCCGTGAGTTTTTATTTTTCATTCATATTTATAAAGCAATTGCACTGTGTATCTCTCCCACTCTCTCTTGATCTCTAAATCCCCTCTTTTATGCTCTCTTTCTTTTTTTCTTAGAATGTAATGCTGCCATCCATAAGAAATGTATTGACAAAGTGATCGCCAAATGTACAGGCTCAGCCATTAACAGCAAAGAAACCATGGTAACAGCTGCATCCAGTTACTGTTTATAAAGTATCATCAGAGCAACACACACATACATAGAAATAGGAAGAAAATACAGAGAATACTGTGATTATTATTATCGTTGCTGTTGTTATATATGAAAACATAGGACCTCTACTTGCAAAATTGCAAAAAGGGGAGTGGACAACACAAAAATAACCATAATGCCCCAAAAGAACCAAATAAAACTTGCAAAGTTGCAGGTGGGGGTGGATAAGTTCAGCAGAGATGGAAAACATGGTGCACACACACTTCTACAGCACTCAGAGGAAAATAGCATATTCCTGATGAACCTTACAATCCCTAATACATACCATGTAAATTAAATTGCAAAATGAAAAAGCATTCTGATTCATATTAATCATGAAAATATATACATGTTTATTACCTAATATCAAATTATTAAAATGATCAAAACTGAGCTGAAATATCTTAAAAATAACAATTAAACTTCAAGCCTCTGAAACTGAAATGTAATGTACAGTGGCCTCTATACTGAATCTGATGTGCTTGTGTTTCTGTGTGTGTGTGTGTGTGTGTGTGTGTGTGTGTTTTAGATCCATAAAGAACGCTTTAAGATTGACATGCCACACAGATTTAAAGTGTATAACTATAAAAGCCCAACGTTCTGTGAGCACTGTGGTACACTGCTGTGGGGACTGGCTCGACAAGGCCTTAAATGTGAAGGTAAGAGATCACATGATCCAACATAGCTACATGACCTGAAGCCCCGCTTTCTTCCAGTCTTATTCCCTAAAATGTCCATTTCTACATCACACTGACTCTCACGTTCTGCCACTCACCACCGCCCAGAACTTTCATAGCATCTCATTGAACAGTGCTGAAGGCATAGCACTTATAGCACTTATTTCACTGATGTTGAACAAGATAAACTTTTTAGTTTTTATATATGCATACAAATACAGACTCTAGTTGAAAAATATCTGTCAATTCTAGTGATTAATAATCTTTATTGAAGTTCTGTCAGTAGGGTTGCCACCTTTCATATATTGAAATAAGGAACACCCATTGGGTGGGGGGAGGGGGAATCTGGAATATAAATGTAGTTTTTATTAATTATTAATAAATATTAATATATTACTTAAAATATTAATATTTTATTAACTGTTACTAGTTTCTATTACTAATATACTAATAACTATTCGTTATTAGTAATAATACAATAACATTGATATTAATATTAATCATTAATAAAATATTAATACATTATTAAATATGAATAAACTGTTAAAAACATGTAGCATAACATTTTTTCACTTCACTGAAACTTGTGTCAAACTTCACTCCAACTCATTGCCAACAGTTTGACACATATGTTTGGAATGTGTGGTTAATAGACCTCATTTACATAAAATTGTACCTAGAATGATATATACATTTTTATATACGGATATATACTGTTTGCGGTGAATTCCAAGAAATGTGTTCTCCACTGAACGGAGAAAAGAAAATCAGTGAGTGCTGTGTGAATCGTGCTCTATTTAAAAAGTGTGCTCTTGGCATTTGGCAGTGAACCAAATGGAGTGACAGCGGGGCCAGACAATAGCAACAAACGGTTGAGCCAATCAGTGAGCTTGCGGGTGGGCTTCGGATTGAGCAGCCTCTTTTCCCGCTGGATCCTAGTGTTTGACTGGTCTCCACTTAGTACAACATGACACTGTTTTTGGACGGCGATCTCTCAGTTTAATCGCATTTCTCCCCCTTTGATGAAAATACAGAACAAATCATGTCCCGTATTGGTTCAATATGAAACATGACTTTTAGTTCACAAATAAGGAACAATTCCATATTTTACGGGACGGGTGGCAGCCCTATCTGTCAGTGTGTGTGAAGCCAGGAGGAGTTGGACGACAGCGGGATCTACAAGAAGACGTTATTTTCAAGACTCAAACTCTGTGGCTGTGAACAGGGAACAAACACAATGAGAAGGCCTTTACAACACCTTGATTGACTATGACATAGCAAGGTTGACGTGCAATGAAAGACACGGACTGGAATACGGAGGGAAGGCTTTATAGAATCAATGATTAGCATGAAATGAGACAGCAGGGCTGTGAGAAAAACAAGACAGTTGCTGACTATAATTAGGGCATGATGACAAGGGCAGGGAGATGGGGACATGACACAAATGTAAACAAGACCACATGGCAACAAGCATGTGGACAGAGACAGCACATGGCAGATGTAAACAGAGAACATGTGATATAAGCAGGAACGTGGAAGAGGCAGGAGGGTTTTATAAATAATTTTATGTCTAGTATTTGCCCGTTTTTCCCTCCCAATGTAGAAGTAGCCAATAAACCCATCAGCTAGGGGGCTCTCCCCATCACTGTGCAATGTCTCTAGGAACACCTCTAGGAAGGTGAAGACAAGCATAAGCCTCCTCTGATGCGTGTGATGTGGCCGCTGCCTCTTTTCCAACTGCCACTGATACACCATCACTGGAGAGCTAACGTGCTCGGAGGAAAGTACATCATCCCCAGCTCGAATGGATCAAATCAAATCAAATCAAAATTTATTTATATAGCGCTTTTTACAACTGACGTTGTCACAAAGCAGCTTTACATAATTATTATTAGACAATTTGATTCTAAGCCCAATGTGAGCAAGCCGAAGGCAGCAGGGGCAAGGAAAAACTCCCTCAAGGCTTGAGGAAGAAACCTTGGGAAGAACCAGACTCACAAAGGGGATCCATCCTCGTCTGATCAAACTACTGATAGAGATTTACATCATAAGTTAAGTCTGACATTGTGTTATAGTGTAAAACAATAATGATATTAATAATAGTGATCATTGCATCCATATCAGGTATCATAATTAAAATGAAGTAGCATTAGAGCTTCAGTCTGATCATTGCTAGTAGTAGATGTAAGTGAGCAGCAGGTTTGTTGTCAACCAAAGGAAAACCCACTCTGGAGCAGAAGGAATTAACCGCAGTAGGTGTAGTGGACCAGGTGGTCTGTTGCGGACTGCAGGAGAATTCAGCCATCGATTACCTTCAGTGGCTATTTCCTCAGAAAAGAGAGAAGAAAACAAGCAGCAAACAGAGACAATTAGGCTGAGTGCAGTAGAAAACATATGTGAATATTTGCATTGAGATGGCATCTAATCTGACTGGAAGGAAGGAAGGAAACCAGAAGGAACATATATTAAAATGTCATCAGAACAGACAGGTATCCATCCATAACGCCATCATCAAACCTCCAGCATGTTGCCACAATATCGTAGAGTGTCTGAGATTTCCGCAACTCCCCATGTTCATGAAGTCCTGTAACGACAGTAACTGGAAAAGAGAGGTTAATTACAAAAAGCTAAACTGAACAGGTGGGTTTTGAGTCTTGATTTAGAGACTGTAGTAGAGACTGTATCTGCATCCCGAACACTAGCTGGAAGATTATTCCACAATCGTGGGGCTATATAGGAGAAGGCTTTTCCCCCTGCTGAAGCCTTATAAATTCTAGGAACTAGTAAGAGACCGGCACCCTGGGATCTGAGTAATCTTGGTGGGTCATAGCGTGTGATAAGCTCTTGCAGGTATTCAGGGGCGAGACCATGCAGGGTTTTATATGTTAATCAAATGATTTTGTAATCAATACGATATTTAACTGGAAACCAATGGAGGGCTGATAAGACTGGACTGATATGATCAAATTTCCTGGTTTTAGTGAGGACTCTAGCTGCTGCATTTTTAATTAACAAGTTTATTCAAGTTTTTGCTGGAGCATCCTGACAGTACTGCATTACAATAATCTAATCTTGAAGTAATAAAGGCATGTACTAATTTTTCTGCGTCAGGTAGAGATAGGGCATTTCTTAACCTAGAGATGTTACGAAGGTGTAGAAAAGCTATTTTTGTAATGTTACTTATATGCTGATCAAATGATAAATCTGAGTCAATTATGACACCCAGATTTTTAGCTGATGAGCTTAGATGAGCAGGGGAGTCAGCAAAATTTAATATTAAGTCAGATACCTTATTTAAAGCAGACTTTGAACCTAGGAGGAGGACCTCTGTTTTGTCGCTGTTTAGTAAGAGGAAGTTGTGCATCATCCAGTGCTTCACATCTTTTACACAGTCTTCCATTATCTTTAGTTTTGATTTATTATTTGGTTTCGCTGATATGTATAGCTGTGTGTCATCAGCGTAACTGTGGATAGTAATGCCATGTCTGCTAATAACTCTGCCCAGTGGCATCATATATAATATGAATAACAGAGGTCCTAAAATGGAGCCTTGTGGAATTCCAAATTGCATTTTTGTATGATTAGAGGAGATATTATTCACTTTAACAAACTGGTATTGGTCTGTAAGGTAAGACTTAAACCATGAAAGGCCTGTTCCTGTGATTCCAAGCATGTTATTTAGTCTTTCTAGTAGAATAGTATGATCAATTGTGTCAAAGGCTGCACTAAGGTCAAGCAGCACCAGTATACACAGTAAATCTGCCAGTGTTAAATCAACACTATTAGAGTTAAATTAACACTGCGAGTGTTACATTTTGACACCCTCAGTGTTAATTTAACTCTAATAGTGTTGACTTAACACTGGCAGATTTACTGTGTAGATATGCAGCCTTGATCAGAGGTGAGGTCAATTGTTATCTTATCTAAAGCCGTCTCGGTACTATGGTGTGGCCTAAAACCTGATTGAAATTTTTCATATATGTTATTTTTATGCAAATATGAGCGAAGTTGTTGGGCCACAACTTTTTCTAATATTTTAGATGCAAATGGCAGGTTTGAAATAGGTCTGTAATTAGACAATATGCTAGGATCCAGATTTGGTTTCTTAATCAGGGGTTTTATAACTGCTAGTTTAAATGATCTGTGCACAAAACCCAATTAAAGGGATGAATTTAAGATTGTTAAAAGTGGATTGATTATAACTGGTAGAACCTCTTTAAATAGTTTAGTTGGTATTGCATCAAGTGTGCAGGTTGTACAGTTTGACGAGGAGATGAGTTTCTCCAATTCTAGTTGTGGAAGGGGGTCGAAGGCCTCTAATTTTTCTTTTATGTTTATATCTACATCAACTATATCAGATGACAGACTGACTGGATTTATTAATGTGGTATTTATTGTTTGTCTTATATTTTCAATTTTACTATTAAAAAAGTCCATAAAGTCATTGCTCGTGTGGGTGGCTGGGATCTGTGGATCAGTAACTGCCTGATTGTTAGTAAGTTTAGAGATCTCACTAAAGAGTACTCTAGGGTTGTCTTTATTATTTTCAATCAGAGCGGACAGCTATGCTGAGCGGGCACTGATAAGTGCCCTTCTATACTCTATAAAGCTGTCTTTCCAAGCACAATGAAATACTTCCAGTTTAGTTGATCACCATTTCCACTCTAGTATCCTTACAGTTTGTTTTAAATTAAGTGTTTCTTCATTATACCACGGAGCGAGTTTTTTCTGTCGTAGTTTTTTATGCTTAAGTGGTGCCATATTATTTAAAGTTGATAAAAGTGTTTTATCTAAGTAGTCAGTTAGACTGTCTAGCTCCAGTGGGTTTGATGGGCTACTGATTGAGGTCAGTAAGTCTATAATGTTGTCGGTAAATTTAGGGGCTGTAGATGAGGTTATTGAGTGCTTTAGAGTGTAGCGTGGGCATGTACTCATTTTATAATCTAAATTTAGTTCATAAGAGATTAGGTAATGGTCTGATATTATTGATGGTTGAGGTAGTATATTTAAGTTTTTTACATTAATGCCCAGGGTCAAAACTAAGTCTAGGGTATGATTACAGTAATGTGTGGGTCCTGATACATTTTGGGTGAAACCAACAGAGTTTATGATTGAAGTGAATACCTTTTTTAATGGATCATCACTTTTTTCAAAGTGAATGTTAAAATCTCCTACAATTATGAGGGATATGGCTAAATTAGCAGCTAATTCACCAAAATGGTGGTCTGTAAATATTTATTAAAAAGATTGTGTTCTTATTTGTGATTGGGTTAGTTATGTTTATGTGCATCATTTCAAATGAAGAGAAGTTGTAGCCATGCTTTTGGTTAATATTTAAAGTATTTCTATAAATTACACATAATCCTCTCCTTTTTCCTGTCGGTCTGGAGACGTGAATATATTTAAAGCCTGTTGGGGTGACTTGATTTAGTGCTAAATATTCATCTTTTTTGACCCAAGTTTCACTGAGACATATAACATCAAACTTCTGATCGATTATAATATCATTCATAATAACTGCTTTTGAGTTAAGTGCTCTTATGAATCTTAAGTAGTCCAAGCTTTAGTTCAGAGGGGATGGTACTGTATTCTATCTCTAATGGTTTAATAGTGATTAAGTTATTGTGACACGCTGTTTGAGATTTTCTGTGTTTAAATTTGTTTCGGACTTAGGTTCGGGGCACAGACACTGTCTTAATATTGCAACAAGTGTTCATATTTCTGTGAGCCAGCAATGTTGATAAATACTTTCCCCTGCTATGAGCAGACAATTGGTCATTATCTGTAGAAGTGTCATTAAAATCACTTACCTGCTCGCTGTGTAAGCTACTTACTTGGACCAATCAGTAGAGAGCACCATCTACTCGCCCAGAGAGAGCATGGCCAATTTTTGCTCTCTCAGGCCCCAGCTGTTGATGGTGAACAGCTTGACCAGGAGAGGAACTCTGGTCATAGTGTCAGCACCTTAGCCTTCTGAGCCATTCTGGGACCCGGGTCACAAGTTGTTTATGAATTATGGATAATATCCCCAGTTCTAGAGATTATCTATAATATTCCTCTGTTCTTGTATCTTGTACGATGTGTGTGCTACACTTCCAGCTGAATCTATAATTTCTCTGTCAACAACTTGTGGGAGGCACCAAAACTGAACTACAAAGTGGTGACTGTCCTGCTGCACCTTCTATTAAGTATCTGGAGCGGCAGCATTTGTGGATTTTTTCAAACATGTGCATGGGATATTATCACTCTAACTTTTGAGTTATAGTATATATCAAACCCCTTTTATTTGACTTTGATAACCAACAATATGACTATATGTGTCCTCTGTACAGAGTGTGGAATGAATGTTCATCACAAATGCCAGAAGAAAGTGGCCAACCTCTGTGGGGTAAACCAGAAGCTGATGGCTGAGGCATTGGCTATGATTGAGAGCACACAGCAGGTCATTATAAACACTGTATAACATTTTACACATTGAGAAGATTATCATATAGTGTATATTAGGGTTGTATATCTCACAATCATTTATCAATAGAAATCCACCTATTTGTATTTTTATTCCAATTTCTTGACAGAGAAATGTAGAAATGGATGATTATACTGAATTAGCTGCGTGGCTAAATGAACATGAAACACACTCACATTGGTGGTGCTTTCTGCTAGTCAAAGTTCCATTTTAAATAAAGTTATTTACTCTTTTTTGGGCCAAACTTCAATTTAAAATTCTGCATTTGCCTGAAAACCCCATTTAGCATTAATGAAAGTGTTTAACATCTAAGATACATACATAATTGAATATGAATGTTATTCATAAATATTTGAATGATATGTTTTTAATGAAATTTTTAAAAGTTGCATATTTAAATTAAAAATCTATTCTTAAATATGTATTTTTAAAACACTGAATACATAAATGTGACTGAAGAATTTGTATACAGTGGAGGATCACACAAAATTACAATATTACAGCAGTCTTTACATGAGATTAAAAAAAATGGAATTGATTGGTTGTGCAATTAAATCACCACCTTTTGATTTATGCATTAAGATGTATATGTACCCTCCTAGTGCATGCACATCCTTCAATATAATACTCAAAAGTGTGTGTGTGTGTGTGTGTGTGTCTGTCTCAGGCACGAAGCTCTAAAGACAGTGAGATGCTTAGCCGTGAGGGTCCAATAGGTGTCGGTCAGCCAGGAGTGGTCAGAGAACCTCCAAGCTCTTTACCAATCCTTCCACTGACCCCAGCGCCACCACTACCACGTAAAGGTGATTCACCTACACCAAGCAGATCTATCATGAGCTTTGTGGACTTTGCTCAGATTTGTTTTAATGTTCTCCTCTCCTCACAGAACATCAGGGTATAGCATGGAACACCCCACTGCAGGAGGACAGACTGAGTCCCACTCAAGAGCACGAGCCACTGTATGCTATACCCAGAAAAGAGCAACACAAATTCACCCTAGATGAGTTTACCCTCCACAAGATGCTGGGAAAGGGCAGCTTCGGCAAGGTGAGAGATTTATGTTCTGCATTTCAAAAAAATGTTCTGCTCATTGCAATAATCTGCAAGTGGGAATTGGTTCATTTTACACACAGTAATGAGCCCATTGGGGAAGAACATGTCCATGAGGTGTTCAGTTTAGCGTAAAAACATACAAACACTGGTCTGAGCAACCCATAATTGCTTTATTCACACATTACTCAAACTTACAGTCACCAAGAAACATAAACCAAATAGATATAAATAGACATGTCTATATTTAGGCTTCTTGGTAGTAGGCTATTTAGTTCTTTTTAGAGTTATTTTAGAGTTCTTAAAGACTCCACAGTGCCTTGAGGCCTTTTATTCTCACCCCCAGCATCAGCTCTGGCCTGTGTGGCCTAGTTCATCCCAGCTGTTATACTGATATGGCCCAAATCCAGGCCACAATTAAGATAACATAAGCAAAATAGTAATTATTATAATGGAAATGTTTATAAAAATGATCATTATTTTGTGTTTAATGACTGTGTGGGCAGTCATTCACTGTAGTGTGTACAGATCTGTATGCTGGATGTGGCCCAAGTTTGGCCATAGCTGGGATGTTATTTAAAAACTGATTTTTAATTTAAATCAATTTTAAATGCCAGTCTATCCCATTAAAGAGTAAATTTATAGTGGAACTAGTAGAACATTCTGGGAAATGTGTTCAAGTGCTCATTTAGCTATTAGTATGAATAGGTTGGCACAAAGAAATGCCCATTTGCCAATTTGACTAAGTAGGAATCAGACATAAAAATTAATGAACATTCCTACTGCAGCATGCTTTTACCATCCTCTTAGACTTAAGCCTAATATAATTTAGCTGAACATCTACATTGAAATTCTTGAACATGTGCAGGTGTTTCTTGCTGAGCTGAAGGCCACAGGTCAGTTCTTTGCTGTGAAGGCTCTGAAGAAGGATGTGGTTCTAATGGACGATGATGTAGAATGTACGATGGTAGAGAGGAGAGTTTTGTCTCTCGCCTGGGAACACCCCTTCCTCACACACCTCTACTGCACCTTTCAGACAAAGGTAACACAGTTAAAGTGAATAGCATTGCTTATTTTGTAAACACAGTGCTTGTAAAGATCTCTGATAAATTAGACAATAAGAAAACAGTTGGTAGATTTCTGAAGTTCTGAGCAACTTTTGGGAGACAAAAACTGAGCTAAAAACTGGTGACACTGTCCTACCTCACACTTCTGCCATAGAAGATTGGTTATCTGGAGCAGCAGCATTTGTGGATTTTATCATAGTCTCCAAACAGCTAGAAAAAAGATTTTGCATCTGATAGAAAAGTATGTCTTGTCATGGAAAATGTTTAATTTAATGGGTGATGCCAAATTTTAGAGTGGTAGTGGGACCCTCCCATCTCAGCCTTGTCTCTAGCCCTGCCTCTGCCTTGTTTGTCACTGTCTTGGTCCACGTGTTCGGTGTGTGTTTACATTTCACTATGTGTCTGTTGCCATGTGCTTGTGTTTACATTTTGTCTGCATCTTGGCTCCACCCTCTGCCATGTCACGTGATGTCTCATTGTAAGCACCTTTGTCTTGTCCATTCACAGCCCTGCTGTCCCATTTAATGTTAATCATTGTTGCTATAAAGCCTTCCCTTTGTGTCTCAGGCCTCATCCACGCCTTTACATGTCTTGCTTGTCACCCCATTTAGGCATGACCTTGTCTGGCCACAGCCACAGTCTGTTTTGTTTTGAGTCTTGTATGTAAATACAGTCTTGTTTGAGGATCCCACTGTCTTCCGACTCCTCATTGGCACAGCCTTATGACATGTAGTGTATATATTTTTCCATATATGAAGACATTTTTGGAAAATGTTGTTGTGCGTATCATTACTGCCTTAAGTGTAAAGGATACACTGGAGTGTGTGTGTGTGTGTGTGTGTGTGTGTGTGTGTGTGTGTGTGTGTGTGTGTGTTGTACAGGAGAACTTGTTCTTTGTGATGGAGTATCTGAATGGAGGAGATTTAATGTTCCACATCCAGACCTGCCACAGATTTGACTTGCCACGCTCCACGTAAGTCACTTAGCACCCAACACACACACACATACACACACCAGCCCATTGTGTTTTTACTGTTAGTGGTAATACCAGAGCACACACAATTACTTACAGTGGAGAGTGGCAGAACTACCAGGGAAGTATTAAGCAGTTAGCTAGCTAGCAAGACAATGTTAGTCATATTTTGAAACAGCACTATGTATACTCCAGTCCACAGACAGACTGTATACAAATGGAGGAAATGCAATACCATTGTGGCAGGAAATCACTGCATTTCAGAATTAAACTTCATCCCATGTGTGAAACATGGTGGTGGTAGCATCATGGTTTGAACCTGTTTTAATGCATCTTGGCCAGGAATGCTATTGATCACTGATGGAAAAATTAATTTCAGAATTATACCAACAAACTTTAAAGGAAAATGTCAGGACATCTGTCTGTGAGCTGAAACTCAAGGGAACATGGTCAATCTTGATAACACAAGTCATTCTACCCTAGAATGGTTAATGAAGAATAATGTTCATGTTTCGTAATGACCAAGTCAAAGTTTTTATCTTAGTCCAATAGAAATGTTGTAAATGTTGTAGAAATGTTGTAGAAATGTTGCAAGCAGTACATGGATTCCTCCAAACTAATGTGCAGGGCTGATCAGCAGTTGCTGGAAATGTTTAGCTATTGCATTTGTACAGTTATTACTGCACAAAGGGGTCACAACAGATATTTAATGCAAAGGTTATCATACTTTGGCAACTCACAGATATGTAATGTTGGATCATTTTCCATGAAAAAAGAAAGAAACCAAGTCTAATATTGTGTCTCATTTATTTGTCCTGAGTCTCTTTAACTACTTTTATGACTTGTGTGACAATCTGATGAAGTTTTACATCAGTTTTATGCAAAAAATAAAATAAAATTCTACAAAATTCACAAACTTTCAGGCTGTATGCACTAAATGAAGATTAAACATCTGTTCACTATATTGGATATCATGCATCCTAGAGATTATATATAATATTTATTCTACTGTTACACTTGTATTAGATTCAAACAAGAAGCATTTTGGGGGGAAATCTGATTATTAAATAAGTCCTTAATTTGTTGTGGTTAAATTATACTAACCAAGTGTTAAATCTGTGTTGTACTATTATTCTCTCTCTCTCTCTCTCTCTCTCTCTCTCTCTCTCTCTCTCTCTCTCTCTCTCTCTCTCTCTCTCTCTCTCTCTCTCTCTCTCTCTCACTCTGGTAGGTTTTATGCTGCTGAGATCATCTGTGGGCTGCAGTTTTTACATTCAAAAGGCATTGTATACAGGTAACCACAGACAAATACTATATTCCAATAATATGGCATCATATACTAAAAAAACATAGTGACTAAAAGTACTTTATTCAAATATGTCCCAAATTGAGTATAACATCAACAATTACAGAGTTACAGCAGAAAATAAGTGAATGACAAAACCATTATATGTAATATATTTTATTATAGTGGTCTTGATGTATACCTTTAAATCAAGAAAATTCAATTAATCATTTTGTAGAAATATAATGATGAGGTATGATCTGATCTGATTATAAGGACATGACTGAGTATATGTTTCTGTCTGTGTTTTGCATTTCTGCAGGGATCTGAAGTTAGATAATATCTTGCTGGATATTGATGGTCACATTAAAATTGCAGATTTTGGCATGTGTAAGGAGAACATGCAAGGTGACACTCGAACCTCTACTTTCTGTGGAACACCAGATTACATCGCCCCTGAGGTATCATTCATACTCAAAATAACTCATAGTACTTGATCTCTTTGCTAGACTATGAAAAAAAGGAGTAAAATATATATAAAATAATATTATGAAAGAAAATCTAAAACAAAACATACATGATTACAATATGTTGTATATTTCTAGTAACTTCTTATCATTACCACAATGATGGGAGAGATCTCAGTTGGGTTAGTATGGAAAATGCAAATAAAAACATTCCTTCTAACATTGCTTAAAAGGCATTTTGGTACTGTAAATACCAGGAGATGGTACAGTGTTCACAGGTCTGGTCAGAACTGCAGGCAGCCATACCATTGTAATATGTGCAGCATGTGGTTTTGCATTGTCTTGTTGAAAAATGCATGAAAATCCCTGGATAGGCAGAATATGTTGCTCTAAAATTTCGATATATATTCAGAAGTATAAATGAGCATTGCCAAGGGTGCTGAAACAACCCCATACCATGACAAACCATGTTTTTTGGACTTGTTGCTGATAATAGTTTAGATGTTCCTTTTGGCCTTTAGTCTGGGGCACACAGTATCCAATTCTTCCAAAAAAGACTTCAAAAGACATTTCCACTGTGTGATGGTCGATCTCGGACACCTCCAAGCCCAGAGAAGTCAATGCATTTGTAAATGTAACTCCATATTGTAGTACTTGCTATATAATGTAGGCCTAATGTAAGGTAAAGGTTTGTCAGTGTAATCTCTTGCCTATCTGCTTATATCAGCTATTTGCTGAATGATGGTTCTTGATGCTGTGATTTCTGAGGTATCAGATATCATGGGTGTTCAGCTTAGATTTGTGCCCTTACCCTTTGTGCAATGAAATTCCACCACATTTTGTGGATACTGCTTTTTGTACCAAATCATGAATACAATCACCTTCTGACATCACCTGTTTGAAATCACACCATTACCTCAATACTAGCCCTAAATTGCCCCCGACCAAACTTTTTTGGAATGTGTTGCAGGCCTGAAATGCAGGAATGGATGTATATTAACAAAATGAAATTAAGTTGAACAGACAAGACATTAAATATATTGGGTTCTTACTGTCTACAACTAAATAAAAGTCAAAGTACATTTTAGTTGAGATAGACATTACAGAGTGACCTCAAGCACCAATAGTCAGCATCCACTTGGATTATACAATCATACAGCAACCATTCCACACCAGAACTTTCACCAAATTAGCTATAAGGCAGAGAGAGGAGCAGAGACTAAGCCAGTTTTTGAAGATGGAGATGATGGGAAATTAGTCAGGACATCACTTCTGTTTTAGAGGAATTGACAATTTGACCTTAGAAATTTAGAGCCTCTGTCCCATTTATACAGTACTGGTTCCCTGTCACTGCACTGGGGCATTTGAATCCACACAGGAATAACCGGGAATTAAAGGGACAGACTGGCAAGTGGCTTCAAGGATGGATTGGCAAATAGAATGTGAACTTAAAGAGCACAGCTAAACCATCATCAGTCCCCCTTACTGACCCCATGTTCAGTGAATTAAAAAGCAACCCAGGGCTGAATTTAATTCCCAGTCCATCCCTGTGTAATAAACATTAAGACTGAGAAACCTCCAATATAGTGAAAGACAGAGAAAATTATATAAGTATTTCTGTTTTCAATGCTTATATATAATTTGTAATCATGACTGACCAGATTATGCTCCAAATAGGACTATGTAAACTGACTTTACTGGTCTTTTGCAGATTTTGCTTGGACAGAAATATGGCACCTCTGTGGACTGGTGGTCCTTTGGAGTCCTCCTTTATGAGATGCTGATTGGTCAGTCACCCTTCCATGGGCATGATGAGGAGGAACTGTTCCAGTCCATTCGTACAGATGACCCATGTTACCCACGCTGGCTGACCAGAGAAGCACGTGATATTCTCATTAAGGTACAGCTGGATTAATCTTAAAGCAATAGATTGCTAGAAAGCTCTTATTTACACAGCTTCTCATTATCAAACTTATAGATCAGTCAAGACATGTTGGTTGTCTTAAGTTTGCTTCTTTAGTCTTATACATGAGATATAAGACTCACATCAAATCAAGAGCAAAGGAGTGGCCATGGCCTTCCCTGTAATTTGATTGTCAACCACAGCAGCATCTCATGGCATCTAACACAGAACGCAAATAAATGTCAGTAGCTAGAAGGTAGTAGGAAAGAAAGTGTTAAGAAGAAGTGTTACCTCTTTCACTAAACCTTTTTTTAATTTCTAAATGTTTGCCAATTTTTTTATCCCCTTCCCAATGTAGTAGTAGCCAATTAGCCCATCCCCTCTGTTGGGACTTTCCCCATCACTTTTGCAATGTCCCTGACTCTAGGAGGGTGAGCACAAGCCTCCTCCGTCGCATGTGATGCAGCCACCGCCTCTTTTTGAACTACTGCTGATACACCGTCACTGGGGAGCCAACGCGCTCGGAGGAAAGCGCAGAATTCCAAGCTCTGAATGGACCAATCGGTAGACGCCTGAGCCAGCGGACACTGGGAGAAAGAGCGCCATCTACCCACCAAGAGAGAGCACGGCCAATTTTTGCTTTCTTGGGCCCCGGCTGTTGATGGCAAACAGCATGACCGGGATTTGAACTCACAATCCTCTAGTGTCAGCGTCTTATCCTGCTGAGCCACTCGAGGCCCTCACTAAACCTTTTTGGTCACTGTGTCATTATGCTAAGGTCACTCCGGTCAGGATGTTCTGGGTCCACCGCTGGTTTAAAACCCACCAATTAGCATTGTGTTAATTGCATGCCTTTATCATCGCTCTTGCCTCAAACTTTTGAGTTGTTTAGTAAGTTCAAACACACTTTCTTAAGCAGTTTCAGACAGAGTGTGATATACAGTTAGTATGGAAACAGTTCAAGGCATCTGATACTGTTTTTGAACTAATTTGAATTAATCTAACCAATGTGAAAAAACTTGACTGAAAGGTATTTGGAAATCAAAATCAAAAGTTGCCTCATTCACATTAAAGTCAATTTTCTGTTTTGTTTGGTGAATGTATGATTATATGACCATGACCAGGTTGTGTGATTGGTTGCAGCTGTTTGTTCGTGAGCCGGAGCGAAGGCTGGGTGTGAAAGGGAATATTCGGACACATTCCTTCTTCAGGGACACAGACTGGAATGCCCTGGAGAAACGACAGGTGGAGCCACCCTTCAGGCCTACTGTGGTATGCTTTGCAGTTACATATTTCTATAATTAATTAGCAAAGGGTTGCATAAATCTATATTATATACATAAATATTTGTCTCTTTCTCAGAAATCTGTGCACACTAGGGCTATGGTGACCCACCCACCTCATGCCTCGTCCCTGACCCCGTCTCTGTCACATCTCCATGTTTTGTTTCTATTCCCCATGTGTTTTTGTTTATGTTTTCCACATGTCTTGCTCGCGTCATGTCTCCACCCCTCTATTTGATGTTTGATCATTTGGGTTAAACTTGTCCTGAATTCTGAGGTCTTGGGTTTGAACGTCTATCTGGGTGGAGTTTCCTCCCACAGTCCAAAAACATGGAGGTCAGGTGAATTGGGTACTCTAAATTATCCTGGTCTGTGTGTGCCCAGCAATGGATTGGCACTCTGTCCTGGATTTAGCTAAGACAGTGGAACCCAGTGAAGGGGTAGGGGACTCTCCGTGACCCTGACCAGGAATAAGGAGAAGATGATGTAGGGATGGATGGTCCTGAATTCTATATACAGTCTGGCTCAGAAAAAGTTGTCAGACAGAACTTTTTTAATGCTAGTCACACTGTTCTCTTAGTGCTAAAGTCAGGCCCTAAGTGACTCAGCGGACTAAGGCCCTGCTACTATGATCAGAGGATCACAAGTTCGAATCCCTATCATGCTGCTTGCCATCGACAGCTGGGACCTCGAGAGAGTAGAATTGTCCATGCTCTCTCTTCAGGTGGGCAAGATGGCACACTTTCTCTAACACTATAAACAATGTTGAATGACTTGGGGGTCTGCCTGGGGTCATTCCTCCAAATGCGCTAGCTACCCAGTAATGATATATTTGGAAGCAGTTCGGAAAAAAGGGGCTTGACATCACTGGTATCGGAGGAGGCCTGTGCTTGTCTACCCCGTCCCAAGAGTCAAGGACAAGTGATAGGGAGAGTTGATAAAACGGAGGGGGTAATTGGCCACTAAAATACATTGGAGAGAACATAAGGAGTAAAATTATATATAAAAAAAAAAAAAAACTAAAAAGTCCCCAAATTTATAATCTGGGTAATGTGAAAGAATCTTCAAAAAATAAACTCATACAAATTTAATTACACTATTACAAATATTCAGTCATTTCTAATACTGATTTGAAATTGTTACACTCTTAATTGTTGCATACATGGACTTTGATATACTTCACAATTATAATATCATTTTACGATAATTGGTAACAATTGGTAAAACACCCAGAAAAGTATATTGTTTTGGATGTTCACAGCACAAAATAAACCACCTGTGATTGGTTAGAGGTTTAATTTGTAAATTACACCCTTCAGTAATATCACTTCACACTTCAACATTGAGATATTGATTGATCCATCCATCCATCTTCTCAATCCTAGTCAGGGCAGCAGTGAGTCCCCTATCCCCTTCACTGGGCACCTACCAAAAATATATTTACCCTATTTTGTACTTTACCCAAAATAAAGTATTTTCAGTTCCAGTCCAGAGTCCAGATTTTACTTCCTTAGCATAGAACTGGGGATGTGAGATCAACTTTACTAACACATAAGTGAATTTACTTAAACAGCACATTCATACATGAGCCTCTCTCAACAGGTTCAAACTGCATTCACATCTTACTGATGCCCTCACAGACTTGACAACATGGTTAAGGACACAATATGACTTACTGTGTGCTTTAAAAAAATCAAAGGGACATAATAAATCCCTTTTCCATGAGTTAACACAGCTCTCTAGAGGTTGTATTAAAACGATGCTCAAAACATCTCAAGGATTAGACACCTTTTTTCTCATTTGGCTGATCTGAGTCTCCATTTCTATAATGTAAAAGAAAGAGTGCCCGTCCCACCCCCTCATCTAACTGGCAAATAAGGATTAAGCTCTGTCTTCATCAGTCATGCCTCCCACCCTCTCTTCTACTTGCTTTGCAGCCTGTTGCAGTAGCCAATGGAAAGCAAAGCACAGAAAAAGCACTTAAACAATAGCTACATTTACCAGATTATAATGGAATAACATCAATACAACAGTACTGAACTAAGACATGCTTCTTATTATTTGAAGCACATAGTGGTACAATTTAGTTTTGTTTTGTTTTTATTAAGAATAAGAATTATAATTACATTCTATGTCAGTAACTTCAATATATACAGGTGCATCTAAAAATGGAATATAAAAAAAGTTCAAAAAGTGAAAGTCAAGTATTATTCAGATTCATTACACACAGAGTGTCTATTTCAATTTATTTTAATGTTGATGATTATGTTCTACAGCCAATGACAACAAGTTAGTATCTCAGAACATTAGAATATTATATAAGACCAATTCAAAAAATGATTTTTAATACATAAAATACGTTGTTCTACTGAAAGTATGTACAGTCTATGACCTCAGTATTTGCTTGGGGATCTTTTTGCATGAATTACTGCATCACTATGGTCTGGCATGGAGGGGATCAGCCTGTGGCACTGTTGAGTTGTAATAGAAGCCCAGGTTGCTTTGATAGTGGTCTTCAGCTCATCTGCATTGCTGGGTCTGGTGTCTCTCATGTTCCTCTTGACAATAGCTCAGATTCTCTGTGGGGTTTACTGTGGTTACTGTGGTTATTAAACCAGGTGATGGTACTTTTGGCTGTGTGGGCAATCCACTGTGTTATATTGAGAGCATATACTGTACATACTTTTCAGTGGAACAACATTTATGTATTTGAAATCATTTTTTAAATTTATCTTATATAATATTCTAATGTTTATAGATACTGACTTTTGGGGTTTCATTGGCTGCCAACCATAATCATCAATACTACAAGAAATAAACATTTGAAATGGATCACTATGTGTGTAATGACTCTATATAATACATGTGCTTCACTCATATAAACTATAATACTTACTAATACCTATAATTACTGAAATAAACATTTTGATGATATACATATTTTTCATATTCACCTGTAAGCATAAACACACTGCCATTCAACACCAGCTACTTCATAGATAGATAGATAGATAGATAGATAGATAGATAGATAGATAGATAGATAGATAGATAGATAGATATTATATCATTAATGCACACACATTACATGTTCATGTGGTCACTCAATTTTCTCTTTACTCTGGTCTCTGTTTGTAGAAGTCTCCAAGTGACTGCAGTAACTTTGACAAGGAGTTCATTAATGAAAAGCCTCGGCTATCCAGCGCAGATCGCACCCTTATCAACAGTGTGGACCAGACCATGTTCAACAACTTTTCCTTCATCAACCCAGGCATGGCTCGCTTAAAGAACCCCTGAGATCTACATACACACACTCACACTTAGTGCACTGAAAATATGCTGCAGTGCATTTATTTAATTCAAATAGTTGCAAACTTTCCACTTGAATGAAGTATATTACCTCAATAATTTTAAACTGACATTTTTGGAGATCAAGATTGTGTTAATGATAAATTAGGAGTAATCTTCACATTTGAGTTATCAAGTAAAGTCAGTGCATTAGCTGGATGTGTAAACAGAACTTCTCATGACATTATGACAGTCAGTACAACCATTCAATTAACTTCTTAGAAAATTTTAAAAATGTCCTAGTTAAACGTCCATTGATGTGCCTTTTCTCCTTATGGAGCACTTGAGGTGACATGATTGTAATTATTTTTAAAAGTATGATAACAAATTATCATATTGTGGTCATGAGATATGTTGAGCCCAAAAATTAATATATTGATGCCTTGAGATAATAAATTGAAGGCCTCAATATAGTGTAATATTTTGAGGCTACTCGTTACGTTTTATTTTGACTACAAGTTAATATAAAAATTTTACTTGTGGCTACAGCATATTAATTTATTATCTAGTGGTCTCAATATAATAATGGTGCATTATCTAAAAGTAGAATGATTATTTTTATATAATAGCATGGCTACAAATTTCATGCATTTTAAATATATTAAGTATTTTTTGTAGATTAACTTGTAGTTAGTTGTAGAAACCTAACTTGCGGCCTCAAAATATTATTTTGTTGCCTCAATTTAATATTTTGTAGCCTCAATATACAACCTCAATTCCAAAAAAGTTGGGATGCTGTGTAAAATGTAAATAAAAACAGAATCCAATGATTTGAAATTTCAAAGACCCATATTTTATTCACAATACAACATAGAATAGTCTTATTTGTTTTATTTGTTAACACTTAACAGTCTTATTTGCTGGATTCTTTGCCAGATTTTTCATTTCATGATGCACCAAATGTTTTCTATTAGTGAAAGGTCTGGACTGCAAGTAGGCCAGTTCAGCACCATGACTCTTCTCTTCACCATGAAGCTATGCTGTTTTAATGGATGCAGTATGTGGTTTAGTACTGTCTTGCCAGGCCTTACCTGAAAGAGACGTTGTCTGAATGGGCACACATGTGGTTCTAAAACCCCTGTTTACTGTTCAGCATTGATAGTGCATTTCCAGATGGGTAAGCTGACCACAACTTAGGCACTAATGCAACCTCATACCCTCAGAGATGTAGGTTTTTGAACTGTGTGCTGATAACAAGATGGATGGTCCCTGTACTCTTGAGTTCACAGGACACAGTGTCTGTGGTTTCTGAAAAGAATTTTAAATTTGATTCATCTGACCACAGAACAGTTTTTAATTTTGCCTCAGTCCATTTTAAGTTAGATTTGACCCAGAATAGATGGTGGTGTCCCTGGATCATGTTGATATATGGCTTCTGCTTTGCATCATACAGCTTTAACTTGAATTTGTGTATTGGAAGGTGAACTGTGTTCACAAATTATGATTTCTGGAAGTGTTCCTGAGCCCATGCAGTGATTTCCAGTACAGATCAAGGCCTGTTTTTAATGTAGTGCTGTCTGAGAGCCTGAAGCATCAAATATTGACTGTCTGCCTTGTCCCTTGTGCTTAGGGATTTCTTCTGATTCTCTGAATCTTTTGATGATATTATGTACTGTAGATGGTGGGATATTCAAAGTCGTTGCCTTTTTATGTTCAGGAACGTATTTAGACCGTTTTTCACAAATTGTTGCCCCTCTGTCCATTTTTACTTTTAAGAGACTCTGCCTCTCTAAAATGCTCTTTTTATACCCAGTCATGTGATTTTTAGTATTACTTACTTTTATAGCTTTTTGTCCCGTGTCCCAACTTTTTTGAGATGGTTTGTGCCTTCAAGTTCTAAATGAGTTAATATAATTCATGAAATGGTCAAATGCATCACTTTCAACATCTGATGTGTTCTGTGTTATATTGTGAATAAAATAAGAGTTTATGATTTTGCAAATCATTGTACTCTGTTTTTATTTACATTTTACAAAGTGTTCCCACTTTTTTGGAATTGGGGTTGTAATCATGTCACCTCAAGGGCTAACTCTCACTGGAATATCTTCACTAATCACTGGAACCTTATTACTGTAGGAAAAATCATTTGTACAGCCCAAGATCATTCCCCATATTTACACCACCAGGTACATGCAGTAGTTCACAAGGTGTCTATTATACAAGATGATGGCAAATGTGTGGAACATGGAGACTTTTCCTGATCATGAAATGAAGTAAGACTGTACAAATCTCCAATGTGTGGACTTGAATTTGATATATTTAAGTTTCATTAACTCAGTGGGATAATGCAGAACTGGCGTATTTTCAAGATTTGGGATTTTAGAATTAGTTGCAGTTGCGCATTCATTTGTCAAATCCTAGCTGAGGACATTCACTTCTAAACTGTTTCTGGAATGCATCTGTGTGTAAGTGAGAGTGAGGATTTATTTTAGTGCTCATTGTTTGTTTAATTGCAGCTTTGTTCATGTGAATAGTTGGTATTTTATATTGTTTCCGAATCCTTTGTTGTACATGACATTTTGTATGGTATACATATACCACAGTGATCTTTGTCAACATGTGAAGTAGCAAAAATGTACAGAGGTATTTGTTGTTGTTGAGTTATTTTTATTTGATGGTTTTATTTTTTCCCCAATCGGTCATTCACGGGCATTTGGTAGAAAATTGATTTTATTCATAGATGTGAATAAACTTCATGTGCCATAATACACAAATAAATAAAGCTCATACTGTTGTTATTGTTTGTCAATTATCTAATAATAGGTACTATATAATGGCCATATCTGTACAATGCAAAACAATCTGGGTATACAGTATACTGCATACAACACTGAATTATACACAGTCGTATAAGAATATTAAGACCACCCTTGGTTTGGAATGAATTGATGAGCACACCAGTCAATTTTAGCTGAGTGCAAAATGATTGTCATGGGCAAAGTATGCAATTTGACTTATGTCCAAATGGGCATGTCCAAAGGGGCATCTAATTTTCTGAAATAATGAATTTGGGATTTTCATTATTTGTAGTTATAATCATCAAAATTAAAAGAAATAAACATTTGAAATATATCAGTCTGTGTGTAATGAATGAATATAATATACAAGTTTCACTTTTTGAATGGAATTACTGAAAAACCTTTTCATTATATTTTCATCTTATGACCAGCACCTGTAAGTTGTCAGCATGTACATTTGTTCTGCCAGTGTCACATCAGCTAGACTATGGTCTATTGATCATACAGTCCAAAAATAAGTGTAAAATTGGTGGTAATGAGTTGTAATGAAGTTGACTAACAAGGTGAAACAGAATTGGGTGATAATTTTATGCTACATGCATTTTACAGTTTATTCATATTTAATAATGTATTAATACTAATGATTAATATTAATTTCATTATGTTATTATTAATAATAATAATAATGTGTATTAGTTATTAGTATATTATTAATAGTAACTAGTCATTATTACTCAAATATTATTAATAATCATTTGTAAGTAATGTATTAATATTAATTAATAATTATGATTTAAATTATGTTCAAGCCTGCAGTGCATCATAACCTTGTATTTGAAGTTTGAATTCGATCAAAACTGAGAGCATAGTTTAATTGGATAATACCTGGCCCTTTGGACAGTTGACTAATTTGATAGCCCCCATAAAGACAAGGTGTTGCAAAATTTGAATTTGTGTGGTATAGGCCTATGCCTTACATTGTGCAACTTTGGGCTATCTTTTGGGTCAAATTGTGTCTTAATCTTTTGGTCAATGGTGTTGAAAGGCAAGAATAAATGTTTCTTTATAATGTCTATGTAATTTATAAAGTTATTACATCTGACCCACATTGTCCCCCTTAAACTGGCTACTTGTCCCACATTTTGTTTGTCTGGAGGTGCATAAACCCATAAGAGTTATATTAAATATTGCATTAGTCTTTTCTATTTATTTTTCACTGTTTTCTGTATGTAAAACTATAGCTATTCTATATAAAATGTATTTTGTTAATATTATGGCGTGTATGGAACGGATTAATTGGATTTACATTATTTTTTATTGGAAATATTGCTTCAGATATTGTTTGTTTCAGTTATCATCAGGCACTTTACAACATTATTTGATAAATTATGAAAAACGAGGATCCACTGTATATGTACTCCTTATTTATTTATTTTTATTGCTATTTATTTATTTATTTATTTATACTGAGATATATAGTTGAGCTGTAGTTGTATTGAATTACCACTAGATGGCGACCTCTCATAAAGAAAACACAGCTCGTTTACGGTAAAGAAGCGCATGATTTGATGAGTCACCGGATGACGGAAATTGAGTCAGAGCCAGAGTTTCTGACGCTGCCTGTATTGTACCGGGTAATCTCCCACACCAGTGAAAAGAAATGAATGTCTGTGTGTGAACTAATGTGATATACAGCTCTGAGACGGTAAAGAAAGGTCAGACAGCACAGAGGTGCTGTATCAGACAGTACAGACAGATTACACACTCGTTTGTCTGGTCATGTTTCTGAGCAGACACACAGTTTCAGCTTTACACAGGTAACCATCACTGGAGCTGTATTTACAGCCCTGAAGAACACACACCACTGCAGATGGCCAGTTTCTCAGGTTTTAGTTTATAGGCCTGTGTTTGAGTAAAAATGGGTTTTTTTTTCATTCTATAAACTACTCACAACATTTATACATATATACGTTTATAATATATTTTCATTTAGAGCATTAATTTAGTTTTCAAACCTCAAATGATGCAAATAATAATGCTTTAACTGTACAACAATAAAGTTCCTTTTAACAAAATAAGTCTTACTTAATCCTTTAATATTCTGCTCAACCATTTGGTGGAGCACATTTGAGCCACTATATCTGGTTGACGAAGGTGTTGAACTTAACACAATGACATTGTGCCATCTCTACCAATCGGCAGATGTATAGTACACTAAAAAAACATCCACTGGAGGTCAGAAATGCAACATGTTCTTGACTGAATGTAAACAGCAGCTTCATAGCCAAACCACAAGAAAAAAACTGGATCACATGCTGAAGAATCATTAGTGCTCTTGTGCAACCACACACATGAGTGTGGTGTTTAAAAAGTGAACAAAATTAGCATTTTATTGCACTGTTTTTATTTGTAGTTTATGTTCTCATTTTCTTTTAAAAAGAAAAAGAAAATATTGACTGTTTTTATTAGAATAAGCCTGATATGTTCATAATCTCAACCAGTCTTTCACGTTACTGGATGATTTTATGTCACTCCTGAAGCTAAAATTAATAATTTTTACCTCAACTTCCTCTTTCTAGTCCATATTAAGATATCATCAACATGAAAATATCAAGAACCTCAATATTAGCTTGTGTACCAATGGATGCTTTTGACTGAGTACAGAACTACTTTTCTTTACCAGTCATTAATGGTGATATGGTCATATAGGACCATGACATTTTTAGATGTCATGCAACAACAGAAGTGCACTTTAAAAGTAAGAAATAGTAGCGGTGTGATGTATCTCAGTCTAAAGCTAATAAAAATATACATGTTTTTAGAACTTTCAAAAAAAAAATTCATATTCAAATTTTTTTTTTTTAAATCTCAGATTATTGAAGTAATGAGAAAATGTTTTAAATTGTGTTTTAACACACATAACATAAGCCAAAAAAAAAAGAAAAGTCTTTATGGTCTTCACTACTTTTTTATCCAGTTTTAATATTTTTTACATTGATACTGTGTTGGTGCCAGAAAACAGATGAAAAAGGAAAAAATAGGGAAATATAGAGAAAGGAGAGAATAGTGGTGCACAGTATGGAAGAGAAGTGTCTGAGAGAGGATGTAAGTGAAGCTGTTATGAATTGAATCAATAGTGTTGAGAAGGTACCCAATGGTGGGTAATTAAAACTATAATGGTGGTTGTAAGACTGGTGGATACCAAATTTTTGCTTATGTGGGATTTACCATTGCATGAGGATCAGTGTGTGAAGCTCACAATATGTCAATTCCATGTAACAAACTCTTCTTATGCAAAAGGTAAATACAGTAGGGCACCTTTAACAGCCAAGTGCTAAACTGCATCTAGTTATTTTCCACTAAGGAGTATGTGTGCATGTGTATGTGTTGGCTACGTTAAGCTAATTTTGTTCAAATACAGCATCTCTACCTGTAGCACTGGTAGTATTACTATGATTTAAGCTGCTTCTGTGTTATATAACCTGTCAATTTGTAGGACGCACCTGTCCAGTAGACACGTGTGCATGACCATATTTATTTGCCTGTGGTCAGTCACACTGTGTGCATATTATGTCTCTGCATGTAATGCTAAAGGATATTGTTTCTAATGTTAATATAGAATATAAAGCCATCTTCAGTATGAGACAGTCAGCCATTTCTGGAGGTGAACCATGAAAGTCAGAAATGATCATATTTCATAGGCAGCTCTCTCTCTCTCTCTCTCTCTCTCTCTCTCTCTCTCTCTATATATATATATATATATATATATATATCTCTCTCTCTCTCTCTCTCTCTCTCTCTCTCTCTCTCTC
>BRDA01009520.1:0-13982 GCA_036984385.1 Crenuchus spilurus | reverse complement strand
CGGGAGTCCTTGTATCTCCTCGAGTAGACTCTAAGTAGATTTAAACGGACGTTTCCTCTTCTTTTGTAATGTCAGTGTTTAGGTGTCGTATGTGCAGTGACGTGTCGATTTCACGTAATCTAGTTGTGAACAACAGGTAATATAATTTTTGTAATTATATGTGAGTAACCGGTGAAGTAATCCATGTGTATGGAACATAGATGTGAGTACAATAGTCGAGGTGACTATTAACATCTCCAGCAGCTCACACACTAACACACCACCACCACATCAGTGTCTCTGCAGTGCTGAGAATAATATCTGCTCTGTGAGGTCCTGATCAGTGAAGAACAGGTGAAAGGAGGAGAATAAAGTACACAGAGAAACAGATGAACTACAGAGTGCTCCTGTATGATCAGTGGAGCTGATAACATGAGTGTAGATACAAGGTATGTGTACCTAATGAAGTGGCCAATGAGTGTATATTAATGTTTTTAATATAATGGACAACAAGTGTTGATCTAATGCACTTTAGCTGTGCAGTGACGTGTATGCTGTGGATTTGTGACTGTAATGTTTTCTTCTCCTTTGCAGGCAAATTTAGATGAATCTCAGATGAGCTCCTCTATGTTCCTGAGGGCTTTAATGACTGCAGTGTGTAAAGCAGCAGTTAAAGGTGAGCATCTTTATGCTTTTTATACACATGTATCAACTTACACTCGCTGAATGCATCCACAGACGTCCACAAATGTTTGGCCATCGTGTGATAGGAAACAGCGTCTGACTTTCAGACTGTAATCAGCATCAAACTATCATTATTTGAGTTGATGGCCTTGCTCAGTATTAATACCCTTGTAGGTCTGTTGCAGACTTGTAATTTATTTTCATATTTATTTTCATTAATATCTCAGCACCAGTAATTGTTTCACAAATGTTTTCTCTGGCTTTCCTTCTCCTGTACAGATGAGAATACGTCCTGTAAAGTGGATACAGCTGTGATCCAAAAGCGCCTGCCTGTTCTACACAAGTACCTTAACTCAGACACTGAGCGCCAGTTACAGGCACTTTATGCTCTGCAGGCGTTAATAGTGACCTTGGATCAACCGCCCAGTAAGTGACCTTTTCCCAGCTTTGTGTGCAGTTTTTTGCTTATTTTGTGATCAACAAGAGTGGCTATTGATCCCTTTTATTAAAAGTTTTATACTCCAAAGAGAAATACTGTTTTCTGATTGGCTGACAGGTGTGTATTCATTCTGTATAACGGGACACCTATGAAGTAGATTGAGTAAAAATAAATGTATTTTACTCTTCTGTATGTATGTTCTAGAAACTGAATGGTAACCATAGTAAACATCCATTACTATTACAGCCTGTGATAAAGTAGATACAACAGCCAATAACAAGTTTACAAAACTGTATGACTGCGGTTTTCAAATTACTCCTCATGTTTTCTTTAGTGCACATAAATACACAAAAATTTGTAAAAGTGGGATCTGGGGTATAAGTCGGTTAACGACCTTCCAGGTTTCTTGTTACGCAAAATGAAGGGATTTGGCGGCAAACTCCACTCTTTCATATTCTTTGCCTCTGTCTTGTTTATTATTTTCCATTAATATACACTTCTGTACAATGTTATTTTACTGTCTGCTTAAATATGGAACATTTTACAATATCTATGACACTGTAAGTTGTATACCTGTATATAATACATAAACAGACCCATTCCAAAAAAATTGATTCATTAATTTACATAATTCCATTAAAAAGTTAAACTTTCATAGATTATAGATTCAGGGCCCACAACTTAAATGATTTCAAGTATTTATTTGTTTATTTTCACATAATTTGGGCTTCCAGCTCATAAAACCCACGAAAACAGGATTTCGAAAAATTAGAATACTGTGGAGAAATCAGCCCAAATTTTGCAGGGCATGAATGTTTTAAACTGAGTGTGACACACTAATCATCTACACACTAATCATCTACTAAACTCAAAGCTCCTGCACAGGTTTCCTCAGGTGTCATTAAATTGCTTCAGTTTGGTTCAGTTGTCTCAGTTCAGTTCAGTTCAGTATCAGGAAGACTGCAGACATAAAAACGGGCCAGAAGATCATCACTGATACCCTCCATATGATGGGGAAGCCACAAAAGTTCATAGCTAAGGAGGCTGACTGTTCACAGAGTGCTGTGTCCAAGCATATCAATGGAAAGTCTAGTGGAAGGACAAAATGTGGCAGGAGAAGATGCACCAGCAAAAGAGATGACTGTGGGTCAAGCCACTTCAGAACCTGAGCCAACGCAGGAACTCAACTGGGCCAAGGAGAAGAAGGGCTGGACCGCTGGCCAGTGGTCCAAGGTCCTCTTTTCCGCTGAAAGTAAAGTGTGCCTTTCATTCGGGAATCAAGGTCCAAGGGTTTGGAGGAAGACGGGTGAGGAACAGAACCCAAACTGCTTGAGGTCCAGTGTGAAATATCTACAGTCAGTCATGATTTGGGGTGTAATATCTGGTGCAGGTGTTGGTAAACTCTGCTTTATTTTTTTCTGCCAAAACTGAGAAGTAGTTTGGGCTGATTTCTCCACAGTATTCTAATTTTTTGAAATCCTGCTTTTGTGGGTTTTATGAGCTGGAAGCCCAAATTATGTGAAAATAAACAAATAAATACTTGAAACTGTTTAAATTGTGGGCCCTGAATCTATAATCTGTGAAAGTTTAACTTTTTGAATGGAATTATGGAAATTAATCAACTTTTCCATGATATTCTATTTTTTTGGAATGGGTCTGTATAATGTTTTTAAATCATAGTTTGCATTTTAACTTTATTATTTTTCTCTTTGTCTTTTACACCACAGACGTAGCCCGACTGTGTTTGGTTATACTGTATATCCCTGTATTCATATAATAAAGTTTAATTGAACCAATATATTTATGTACATTGTATGATATTTAGTTTATTTCTCACTTTTATTGCAGATTTGCTCCGGATGTTCTTCGATTGCCTCTACGATGAGGACGTCATTTCCGAAGATGCTTTCTACAAGTGGGAGACAAGTAAAGACCCAGCCGAGCAGCAGGGAAAGGGTATAGCGCTAAAATCTGTCACCGCGTTCTTTACGTGGTTACGAGAGGCAGAAGAAGAGTCTGAAGATAATTGACAAGGGGAGGCGGCGGCCGCCTGTTAAAGGCTTGGAGGCACGCTGCTGAATAGGAGTTAAAAACAAACTGCATCTTTTTGACTCATGAATTGACTAGCTGGAGTCATGCCCCCCTGGTGGTGCAACACAGGCACTGCAGCAACAGAGTTTCTGCCATACGGTTCTGGATCGCTCCGTTAAACTGTGTTCATATTCATATGTTGGGAATGATGGGCCACTAAAGCCCTTGTATCATATATAGAAAATATTTTTTTTTTGTTTTAAATTTAAACGTTTTTTTTTTTCCGTTCATTTTGTTACTTCTGAAGAAGAGACTTGAGAAATAGGTTCTCGATAATTTATTATTTTTTTAAAAAGGCTGCAAAGATGGAAGTCTATTTAACATTTGCAGGAGAAAGTTATTGATAGAAATAACAATAAATATCTTAATAATATCAGTTATTAAGAAATGTGTCATTTTAGCTTATTTGTTATTTGGCTTAATGGATTTAAGGAGCTTGAAGATGTTTTCTATGAAGGGAAAAACACAAAAGAACCCCTTCATTTTTCCTCAAAGTAAAAAGTGAAAGATAAATGCTCTACTCAAATAAGAAAACAAATGTCAAAAAACTACATTCATCTGGGTGTTAAAAGATGCAAACACTACTAATACAAGTCTGAGCAGTGCCATGGTTGCTCTGTCTGCTTGTAATTAAAGGCCTATAGAGGAAATATAAAACTTGTATATAAACATTAAAGACTGTAAAAGATATTTCAGAAACAGCCTGGTTCTTTTGTGTAAAGACATGGAAATGCACTTTCACTATTTTATATACTAGTTCCTTTGAACAAAGGCCTAAAATGGTCTAAAAATCACAATTTCATCCTCATTTTTCCATCAGCCCTGGGAGAGAAGCAGTGGAGTTTTTGAGACTACAGGTAAAGCATGAGGCCATGTTCACATTACCAGACTGAAGTGACTCAAATCTGATCTTTTGTCTTAATGTGGCTCAGATCTGATGTTTTCAGGCTGTGTGGACGTCAAATCCCATCTTTTCACATCAGATCTGAGTCACTTTCATATGTGGTTCTAGATCAGATATCAGATCTGTGGACACTTGAATGTGACGGTCAGATCAGATTTCATGTTTTTTTGCTTGGGTGGGTGAGGCAGCGTTGGCTTCTCTCGTTTACTGACGTCGCAGTAAAAGCAGTCAGCTGGCATTTATTCACCACCTTCACCTGATCATGTACAGTCCAGCACCTGTTTACTGTCCTCCTGAGCTAAACACCATCACACATCAGCTACTAACACCTCTGTTTTACCAGTTTTACTAACATCAGTCAAACTAATACAGGGTTGCCAGATCTCCCGAATCTCATACTGATTTTGTAACAGAAAGTCGCACTACACAAACAGAAACTAGCCCAAAATCTAAAGTGACACATACATTTTAATGAGCTTTAAAACGTAAATCTTCAAATCTTACATTCTCATTCAACGTCTTTTTATTTAGTGTAAAAACTGTGAACAGCCAACTCTGAAGTTTTACCATGGACTGTATTTTTACAAACCTGCTTTTTGTTGTTGGTGATGAAGGTTCAGTTCAGTCTTTATTATTATCTCTCTTGAGAAATTAGATTTACTACATACAACACATACATCACGTGATACAGGTGATGTGTGTGCGAGCCGTTTCAGGGACATTTTGGTTTACATTATAGACAGATACAGCTCACTTACATTTGTGAATATAAACCGTCAAGATAGTTAAATCTGATGTGAGCAAAAAATCTGATTTGAGCAACGTGGCTTATAATGTGAATGTAGCCTTGGAGGTTTTAAAAGCTACATGTGTCACTCATATTGATCCGAAATAGTTGATTAGTCATACACCATTCAACCACAATACAGGAACACCACAGAGCAGATATTAGTAGTAGATAAAGTAAGTGGCTAAATTTTATGTTTATAGCACAACTAAAGTGCTTACAAGAAAGAACACAAGTCCCCAGACTTAGCTCATCTGCTACACAGTTTGTGTTGGTCATCTAGTGCTTCACTGTTGATTACAGGACACTGCTAACTGGTTGTTGCACTATTTTCACTCCAGTAGTGACACTGAGGTGTTTAAAAACATCAGCAGCTCTGCTGTGTCTGATCCACTCTAACACACACTAACACACCACCACCACATCAGTGTCACTGCAGTGCTGAGAATGATCCATGTACACTGCTGATGATGCTAAAACATCCTAGGGTTACATATCACATCTGAGGACTTACAGCTGTTTTTTTTTTTTATTATTATTAAATGAGCACTAAACATGGTGAGTTTCACTGCCTTTACTATTTATACTAGTGCATCTCCCAAATATAAATTTAAGGAAAAAGCTAATTTGTGTTCATAATGTAATTCCAAAAGGTAAACACTCATATTTTATATTTATTACACATGAAGTGATATATTTAAAGGGGTTTGTTTTGTTTTGTT
This sequence comes from Crenuchus spilurus, assembly GCA_036984385.1. Taxonomy (NCBI): domain Eukaryota; kingdom Metazoa; phylum Chordata; class Actinopteri; order Characiformes; family Crenuchidae; genus Crenuchus; species Crenuchus spilurus. The sequence continues at coordinate 8,376 of BRDA01009520.1, read as the reverse complement.
TTGATGCTAACACTGTTTGGAATAGTAATTTACTCAAACTTTGTATAAAATATACTAATAATGTGAGTTATTCTGGAGTTCTGATTTTTATGAAGCTATAAACTGATCAACATTAAAACAAAAAATGTCAATGTATTTGTAATGAATATAAATATATGACAGTTTAGCTTTTTTTGCATTAGTTTATTAATACACAATGTAATTAACACCTTTTGTATGACTATGGGTCTGTGTTTTTTTTTCTACAAAATTCCAGATATTCTGATTTAGAGAACTTAACAGAAAATGGAACATCTGGTCAAAAAAAATAAAAGAAAGAAAAAATAATATTTTAGTTATTTTAGTTAATTTTAATTATTTCATTTTGTTTTATTTATTTTAGACCTTAAGTAATGCAAGGAGCACAATTTCATCATATTTTTTTTTACTTAACACAATAAAATCACCCAATATCAGTGTGTGTGACCGTTGGAAAACAAGTCAAATAAGGCTTTAAGGCTGAACTTCAAACATTAGTATTGTGCTGTTTAAAATTAATATTCACATTATTCGTTTACTCTACAGGACAAATTAAAAGTCACGCTTTTTATTTAACACAATAAAAAAGCGTGACTTTTAATTTGTCCTGTAGTTTCCCAGAGTTCCTAGCGTAAGAGCGGTGTGGTAACAGTAACAAGCAGCTTTGGTAAGTGCTTTATTTTCTCTCTTTTTAACATTTAGAAAGAAAAGCGTTGCTGTAAGTAATCTTAAACTGTCAAAAATCAAAAATAAGATATATAAACTTTACACTAAATGAATTATTTTAATGATTTATCTGATTTAAGATTTAGGATTTAAGCTAAAAAGGAGCTATCAGGCTAAAGGTAAATAGTAACGTTAGCGTCTGTTGGCTTATTCAAATATATTATTATTATAGATTATTCATATAGATTGTCATAGATTAATACAGTATCATTTAATTTACGTTCATTATTACATTACATTATCTCAGAATTGTATGTATTATAGGATAAATATCGTACAGTGTTGTCAGTAATGATTAGGTTGTTGTGTATAAAATGTGTCTTATTCTAAAAAAATAGCACGTTAAGCATACATATTTTCCCCCTTGTGTTAATTTCAGGAAAGTATTATAAACTGCATGAAAATGTGCAGAAACGTTGTTTCTGTGCAACGTGTTTATTTACATTTTATTTACGCAACTAATAATGTAATGATTTTTGCTTGCTGCTGTGTATTAAGCTGAATTAAAGCTGTTTGAGCAAGTTAAGTGTGTGTTTATCTATCTATCTATATATATATATATATATATATATATATATATATATATATATATATATATATATATAAAATGTGTGTAATATAAAACTTCAGAATCATGACAGACTTGGCTGTTCTACAGGAAATTTCTGAAGTGGAAAGATGTTTCGCCCCAAACCAACATTGAAGGACCGACAGCACCTGTACAAGCTCATCATCAGCCAGTTACTGTACGATGGCTACACCAACATTGCCAACAGTCTCATTAATGAAGTGAAGCCCCAGAACGTGGTGTCTCCGTCAGAGCAGCTCATGCAGCTCGCTAAGATTGGTGAGAATCTCAGAATTATTCAGAAAAACAGTTTTCTTTTTTGTGTTCAACCTTCAGAAAAAAGTTGTGTGTTTATAGAGTTTTTGCTGATCTGAACATGACTTTGTGTGATTTTAGGAATGGAAAATGATGACAGTGCGGTGCAGTACGCCATCGGCCGCTCAGACACAGTGGCTCCTGGAGTTGGGATTGATTTGGAATTTGATGCAGATGTACAAACGATGTCCCCAGAAGCTTCAGAGTATGAGACGTGTTATGTGACGTCCCATAAAGGTCCGTGTCGTGTGGCCACATATAGCCGAGATGGACAGCTCATTGCCACAGGCTCTGCAGATGCATCTATTAAAATCCTGGACACAGAACGAATGCTGGCCAAGAGCGCCATGCCGCTGGAGGTGGGCATTAAGACTTTATTTCAGGACGAAACAATGCATTGTGCAGAATGGATATTCTGTTAGTTACACCTTGTACAGCAGTTGCATTGTTTGAAATCCACATTCGCCCTCAATGAGCAGCTCAGCGGGTCAGTCACAGTTAGGAAGTACAGAAAACGAACAGGGTACTAACGTTTTTAATGTATTTTGTATTAAATGAAATAATGCTAGAGAGACATGAACATAATTTTTCTTCAAGGCTGATTTATGCCACTATGTTCTTGTGCAGAAGCATCTACCAACATACTTGAAAACAACATGTACATGTGGGGTCAGTCAGAGTTAGAAAGGACAGAAAACAAACAGCATAATCATGTTTTATAATGTATTTTGTCATGAAATAACACCAGTGATGCACTTGTCTGTCTAATATGATAACTGATAACCGATTGTGGCCAATACAGTATCGCACTGATAATTTAAACAAACTATTTTTATGTAGGTAATGTACATTAATGTAAAATTCACATTATTTTAAGGCTGTGGCCAGCACAGGACACACTAGTGTTGAGAAGAAGGAAAATTTCTACTGCACAAGCAAAATGTAGGACGCAGAATGATCAGTTAGAATTATCTGCCACAATGTCGATGTGGAGCCAATAACAATAATTTTTGTTTTTCCATTTATCAGCAAATAATACATTGGCCCGATATTGTGCGTCTCAAATTAATACTCCCATGTTTTTGTAATATTTTTAAGATGGTTCTTAACATATAATCTTAAATAGTCTATTTTGATTTTGTGCTCAGCTGTTTAGATCATGCCCTGCCCCCAGTCCTACCAAATAGCCAGTCAGCATTCAGTTAATGTACAGTGTGCATGCTATGGTGTTTGCAATCCTCTGCATGCTATGTTTACTCATATACCATAAACGCCTTCTGTGCACTGCAAGACAGACACTATGTGTTAGACAGTTTGTGGACACTCTTTCTAATGAATGCGTTCAGCTACTTGTAAGTTGACAGAGATGAACAGATACACACACAGCTTGTCTAGTCCCTGTAGAGAAGTACTGATAATAGAATAAGACTCTCTGGAGCAGATACACATGAACCTATTGACACCCTGTCTAATGCCAGGTGTGGGCTAGAGGGGTATAAAGCCCCCCAGCATTGAGCTCTGGAACAGTGGAACTGTGTTCTCTGTTCCAACCATTGCTTTTGGGATGAGGTGATGGTGGTGATTATCCAACATCCTGACCTCACTAATGCTCGTGATGATGAATCACATCCTCACAGTCTAGTAGAAAGCCATCCCTGGACAGTAGAAACAGTTATTCTAACAAAGGCAGGAGGATCTGTTCAGAATGCATTTGTAGAGCATATCATGTATATTATCAGCACTTAAAGAACATCAGTGACTCCTCTTTAGATATCTTGGCTCTTAGAATATTACTCAACAGTCAGTAGCCATTAGCCAGGGCTACATTGCCTGAGTATACAACAAAGCACTTTTTAAGTTTTTTTGGTGTAAGGAATGATCTACATTATGCTGAAATACTGACCTCATATGTCCCAGTACAGGGTGGTGTAATAACTGCAGACGTGTATCTCTGACTCCTTCAGGTGATGATGAATGAGACAGCACAGCAGAACATGGAGAACCACCCTGTGATCAGAACACTGTATGACCATGTGGACGAGGTCACCTGCCTGGCCTTTCACCCCACAGAGCAGATCCTGGCCTCAGGCTCACGTGACTACACACTCAAACTGTTTGACTATTCCAAACCCTCAGCCAAAAGAGCCTTCAAACACATCCAGGTGAAGTACCATATGAAACATAATGAAACATGCACATTTTTAAGCTCCAATAGCAAATAAATAATCTTCTGCAGAGAACAAATTTCTCATTTTAATACATTAAATGAAGTTATCTGTGTATTTTACACTCTTCCATAAATCGTTATTATATATTGTTCGTAAGGCTAAACTGTCATGTAGATTCATTACACATCAAGTGACATTTCAAGCTTTTTTGTTGTAATGATGATCGGCGTGACTTACAACTCATGAAAATCAAAAATGTAATATCTCATTAGATTATTTCATTTTAAGAGTAAAAGACTATAAACAGTGTAAACAGTGAATCTCTCAGAGCTACAACTGTCACTAATATCAACACTCCTGAACCAGAGACAACATCAGAAGTGTCTGACCTGGACTGAGCAGAACCAGAACTGGACTGTTACTCAGTACAAAGTCCTCTTTTCAGATGAAAGTCACTTTTACATGTCATTAGTAAATCAGCTGCTAGAGTCTGGAGGAAGAGTTTGGAGCACTGAGTAACAGTCCAGTTTGGCAGTTGCAGCCTGAGAGAATTGACCTGATTTTAGATACTGGAGTTATGATTTTTATGAGCCTTACTGATCAGCATTAATATAATAAAGCTTGAGATATGTCACTTTATGTGTAATTACTATAAAGTCTGCGAGTTTATCTTTTTGATTTAAATTACAAAACATTTTTCACAATATATATTTTTATGTATTCACTTTTTATCCCAGTGAGTTAGATTCAGAAATTGTGAACTAAAAAGCCAAATTTTAGTTTGTCCACCAGAAGAGAACTGTGAAAATCAGAAGCACTTGTAGTTTAATAGGAAAAATGAAAAATTTGTGTTTTCCAGGAAGCAGAAATGTTGCGCTCGATTTCTTTTCATCCATCGGGAGATTATTTGCTGGTGGGCACACAGCATCCCACCCTGCGGCTATATGACGTGAACACGTTCCAGTGCTTCGTGTCGTGGAACCCGCTGGACCAGCACACAGACACTATCTGCGGTGTCAGCTACAACCCCACTGCCAACAGCTATGTGACCTGCAGCAAAGACGGCAGCATCAAGCTGTGGGACGGCATCTCAAACCGCTGCGTAACCACCTTTGAGAAAGCCCACGACGGAGCCGAGGTCTGCTCAGCCGTCTTCTCCAAAAACTCCAAATACATCCTGTCCAGTGGGAAGGACTCGGTGGCCAAGCTGTGGGAGATCTCCACCGGCCGGACACTCGTCAAATACACAGGTTTGGGATGATGAGATTCAGCCTGTTGAAGGGCTAGAACAGCACAGATTAGTCAGTCACAGTATGTTGAGTCAGTATTTATTGCAAAAATATTCTGTAATGGTTAATATGATCCAGTCATTCCTGTAGATGTTACACTACAAGTGTGTGAACAAAGATCATCATAGTCATAGTTTAACACATTACAAAAAAAAAACAAAAAAAACAACTAAACTAAAAAGTAGGGATGCCCCGATACCAGCATCGGGTATCTGTCCGATACCACGTGCGCGTACTTGTACTCGTATTCATAAAAGTGCTCCGATACTACAGGATCCGATACCAGCGTGATGGGAGCTTCGTTTCCTTCTAACAGACAGTATTAGTTTGCGCCACAAAATAAATAAATTAATCAAATTAAATTAAAAAATAAAATTAAAAAAGAAGACGACGACTACGTACCGTAGCCGAGCTGAACAAGCCACTTACCGGCAGCGTGACTTTAACCAGCCCGGTAGTAGAGAAGGAGCAGCTATGTCAGCGGTGTGGAGGTATTTCCAAGTGAATGAAGGTGACAAAAGCAGTGTTCATTTCGTTAACGATAATTATGACGAAAAATATTCGTTGACGACCATTTTTTCACGACGAAAACGAGACGAAAACTAAATAAAAACTAATATTTTAAAACGAAAACTATGACTAAAAGTATTAGACTTTTAGTCGGCGAATAAAAACAAAACGAAAATGTCACAGAATGACTAAAATAATGTTTTTGTCCAGTAATCCGCTTTTTAAAATAAACCAGCCGCACGTCTGACTTCCTCAAAGCACGTTAAGCTCAGTCACACTGGTGAAGTTTAACACAACGTGCTGACGTCACTGCTGCAGCTTGGACGGAAAAGAAGAAGCGATTTATGGAGTAATTTCACTTTCACTGCCACACAAAACAAAACAAAGCAAAGTTTGTGGATGTAAAATAACTGGGAAAAGCACTACTAACCTCAAGAGGTCCTCAGTTCTCACCACCACGAGCTTTACAAAAAGGTAAGCTAACGTAGTGTAGCTAGCTAGTTCGCTAACGGTGATGATTATGTATATCTGATATGTTTCATTTTTGAATGTTTCAGTGTATAAAGGGGAAATGTGTAATCTGTTATCATTATCTTAGGTGTTTAGATTAAATAGATCACAAACACATCTAACTGGAGCCATAAGACACACATACAGCCTCCGTTTCATTTTAATTGTAAGTATTGACATTTATTAGTACTCTTATTGGTAAATGTAAGTACTTGTACTCGTACTCTGTTTTAAAAAATGTGGTATCGGTGCATCCCTACTAAAAAGCTTGTCAAAAAGATCAACTTTAAATATACACTCAGTGGATCAGGGTGTGAGCACCAGGGAAGGACTAGAGGACCAACACACACTGTGCAGCAACAGATGAGCTGCTGTCTCTGACTTTACATCTACAAGGTGGACCAACAAGGTAGGTGTGTCTAATAGAGTGAACAGTGAGTGACACAGTGTTTAACATCTCCAGCAGCTCACACACTAACACACCACCACCACATCAGTGTCACTGAGAATAATCCACCACAAATAATATCTGCTTTGTGGGTCCTGATCACTGAAGAACAGGTGAAAGGAGGTAAAAGTAGCTTTTGTACATTTAATTTGCGTTTTTGCAAAACTTCTGCATATAATTTAGGGTGAAAATGGGTTTATGACCCGGTATTGGATCAGTGCTGTTTCTAATACCGGTCCTTTAAAATAAGCCTGAGGTGAGGACAGCAGCCAACGTTGCTGATTTTGTAAATAATTGTTGTGATGTTTGTGTTTTGCAGGTGCTGGTCTGAGTGGTCGTCAGACTCACCGTACACAAGGTGTGTTTAACCACACAGAGGATTATGTGTTGCTGCCAGACGAGCGTACGGTCAGTCTGTGTTGCTGGGACTCTCGCACAGCTGAGAGGAAAAACCTGCTGAGCCTCGGACACAACAATATTGTCCGCTGTATTGTCCACTCTCCCACTAACCCGGGCTTCATGACCTGCAGCGACGACTTCAGAGCTCGCTTCTGGTACCGCCGGACCACCACTGACTGAGGGGAGTGAGGGTGTGCTCGAGAGGGTGTGTGCGAGAGGGTGTACCAAATGTCATTGAGCTGAATGAGCTCTAAAACCTGTATTTTGCAGTTACTGCTCTGCACCACCAGAGGCCACACAGATCCAGTGGTTTTTGGTCTATAAACTTGTTGATAAAATACACTTAGGAGTTGCCTATTCTGATTGGTTGAAAAAAAACTTTCTTAAATCTACTTTTTTATTTTTACCTTTGTAAAGAGGATAGAAAAGACTTATGTGAGTTTGTTGCTTTCTCAGTTCATGTTTGGTCCATTGAGCCTGTTTTTACAATAAAAAACAAGAATCAATTGGGGTTTTGTCTGTTTTTCACCCAAATAGGAAGAGTTTCACTCCTCAGACATATTACATTTTTATAATAAAATTATAAATATCTAAAAAATCTAAAAATTGTGGGGCAGTTTTGTTCAGAATTTAATACAAAAAGTTGATTTGATTAACCAGCCAACAGTAAGCCATTATATTTTTTTACATATGACTACAAGGATATTTGTTGACATTTGTTGTTACCTGAAGAATATTTTTAGCAGACCTTTCTCATTTTGCTGTTTATTCGTAGTGTTTAGAAGTGTTTTTATAAAGTATGTGAACAGAAGATATGAGACTATCATTATTTTCTCATCAGAGTGGTTAACCACAGCAGGTCTAGTTTAGAAGTTTTTCTCTTCTGTCATCTGGAACAGTTTGGTTTGACTATTCGACCAGCTTACAGAGTTACACACATTGACCTCTTCACAAGTGCTGAAACCACAAATACACACTGTTCATCACCGGGTATTTTTGATTCCACCAGTGGGTGTTTTTCTTCCTGCTGTTTCCTGTTGTAGCTGATTTTGAGCAGCCCAGTTAAAGGATGCTGCATATAAACTGGACATAAGCATCATTCTGAGTGTCATCACATCTTCAGCAAAAGTCCTTAGGTCACTTCGGCCTATAGTCATGTCTGTGCCTGTAGCTATTTTAAGGCTGATTATTAACAAGATATTAGCTCATTATTAGAAAAGAGATTTTATATATATATATATATATATATATATATATATATATATATATATATATATATATATATATATATATATATATAAACTGCTCAAAAAAATAAAGTGAACACTTCAACAACACAATGTAACTCCAAGTCAACCACACTTCTGTGAAAACAACCTGTCCAGTTAGGAAGCAACACTGACTGTGAATCAATTTTACCTGCTG
>BRDA01009519.1:9154-28631 GCA_036984385.1 Crenuchus spilurus | reverse complement strand
ATTCGGAGCTGGGAGTTCTGCATTTTCCTCCAAGCACGTTGGCTCCCCAGTGATGGTGTATCAGCGGTAGTTAGTAAAGAGGTGGTGGCCACATCACACGCAACAGAGGAAGTGTGTGCTTGTCTTCACCCTCCTAGAGTCAGGGACATTGCAAAGTGATGGGGAGAGCCCCCTAGTGGATGGGATGGGTTAATTGGCTACTACTACAGGGGTTGGACAATGAAACTGAAAAAGCTGGTTTTAGACCACAATAATTTATTAGTAGGTGTAGGGCCTCCTTTTGCAGCCAATACAGCATCAGTTCATCTTGGGAATGTCATATATAAGTCCTGCACAGTGGTCAGAGGGATTTTAAGCCATTCTTCTTGCAGGATAGTGGTCAGGTCACTACGTGATGCTGGTGGAGGAAACCATTTCCTGTCTCGCTCCTCCAAAACACCCCAAAGTGGCTCAATAATATTTAGACACAAAGACTTCCTGTCTTGGTCACAGATGCGCCAGCAAGACGTGCACCAACAATTTGTCCTCTTTTGAACTCTGGTATGTCACCATAATGTTGTGTGCATTGTAATATACTATATAACTGTGCTCTTACCTGCTAACTGAACCTTCACACTCTGCTCTTACTGGTGCAATGTGACATTAATGAAGATTGGCCACCAGACTGGTCCAATTTAGCCATGAAACCTCCCTAAAATGACAGGTGTTTCACTTTCATTGTCTAACCCCTGTATATTCCTGTATAAAACCTTTCATGTAAAACCTGAAGTGATATTTCAGAGACTTGTTTATTGAGAGAGTTTGATGTTTGTTACTAAAGATTTGTGTGTGTGTGACGTTGTAGCAGAGCCAGGGAGAAGAAAGGATACCAATAATGTGGTTTATTCACAATAACTGTAACTGTAAACAGTAACTTGCACACATTCAGTGACCGACATACAGTACGATCAGAGACACACTAGGGCTGAACAGAAGACATGATTTGGCACAAACAAGATGGCAGAGGTCTAGGACTACATGCAACAGCTGTGAACACTGATGACCTGACGTAATGGGGAGGTGGAGACATTAGGTAGGATGAATATGAGGAGGAGGAAAACAGGCACAAAAGACAGGGAGATAGCCCAGGTGGGGGTGTGACAGTGTGTCGTCCCACACTTACCCTGTTAGCTGCAAGGGTGAAAGTCTGCACCTTCTGTTTGGCCTGGTCCTCAAATTGCTTCTTTTCTCTAAGAAATCCAAACTTCAGATCATGCAAAGCCTCAGAGTGCTGACAGCGCATGGATGTTACTTCTTGTTCCAGTTCAGCTATACGATCCAACTGCTGCTGCTGCAGAGTCTACAGCAAACATATATACAGTAAATAGTTTTATATAGTACAGATTCATACACAGTATTCAGCAGGTTACATCACAACATAAAAAAAAAGACATTTAAAAAGTAGAGTAGCGTACATTTTTCCATGTTTACCTTAAATTCTTTGAGTTCAGCTATCTCAAGATTGAGCCGGGCCAACTCATTCTTCTTCTCCAAAATCTCAGTCTTCATTTCTTAAAACACACTCACACACAGAGAGAGAGAGAGAGAGAGAGAGAGAGAGAGAGAGAGCGAGAGAGAGAGAGAGAGAGAGAGAGAAAGAAAGAGAGAGAGAGAGCGAGAGAGAGAGAGAGAGAGAAAGAAAGAGAGAGAGAGAGCGAGAGAGAGAGAAAGAGAGAGAGAGAAAGAAAGAAAGAGAGAGAGAGAGAGAGAGAGAGAGAGAGAGAGAGAGCGAGAGAGGATACAAGATGACATCAACCTTCTGAACAGGTCTCTAGACAATCACTGGTCACTTCATTAGGTAGATATACCTTGTATCTACACTCATTGTCCATTTTATCAGCTCCACGGACCATTTAGGTGCCCTTTGTTGTTCTACTATTACAGACTGTATTCCATCTGTTCACACTGTTCTTCAGTGATCAGGATCAACACAGAGCAGCTATTATTTGGGTGGTGGATCATTCTCAGCACTGCATTTACACTGACGTGGTGGTGTGTTAATGCGTGTTGTGCTGCTATGAGTAAATCAGACACAGCAGAGCTGCTGGAGATTTTAAACACGTCAATGTCACTGCTGGAGTAAAAATTGAACACCAACCAAAATGATCCAGCCAACAGCAACCTGCGGCCTCCAGTGAAGGTTTAGAGGATGATCAACACAAACTGTGCAGCAACAGATGAACTACTGTCTCTTGACTTTACATCTACAAGGTGAATCAGCAAGGTCTGTGTATCTAGTAGAGAGGACAGTGAGCTATCATAGTGTTTAAAACTCAAGTCATACCAGTGCAACACACACTAACACACCACCACCACGTGATCCACCACCCAAATAATACCTGCACTCTGGGGTTCCTGATCATTTAAAAACAGGGTCAAAGGGGGATAGAACAATATACAGAGAAACAACAGTCTGTAATTGTAGAACTACAAAGTGCACCTATATGCTCAGTGGAGCTGATAAAATGGAAAATGAGTGTAGATACAAGGTATGTGAACCTAATGAATGTTTTCATTTATTGATATTTATGCAGTTTAAGGTCTAAATGTTATCACAAAGTACTCATCACATTGTATTATTTAAGAAACACATTAAAGTAGCCACCTTATAGAGATATAACACAGGGAAAACAACTGTTTAGAAATGTTGCATTGATTTTACTCGTCTGTCCAGTAAACTGTCTTTCTCTGCAGTTATTCTAAAGAAAAACCTTCTTAACAATGCTGTAGTGTCCAAATCCTTCCACTAGAGGGTGCAGTTGCAGAGACGGTTCTAACACTGCATTTACATACACAGAGGTTATGTAAGTACTCAGCTAGTTGGCACACCTGGAGAAACTGCTTCCAAAATCAACTGGTGCAGAACAGCTGTTAGGTGTGCAAGTTGTTAACCAGTTATTTTTCTCTGAAAATTTACCGATCAATTATTGTTCTTAATTGTTGAGAAAAAACAATTCTTAAATGGCTTTTTACAAAAAAGTGCCATGACAATATCATCACAGTAGAACCATGTGTATTTGGACACTATCATGATGATAGTACCATGGTACAAAAATGGTAATACTACAGTAATGCAACGTTTTACCATAGCAATACTGCTTATAGTATTTTACTGTGGCAAAAACTAGTATTATTACAGTAGTATTACCATTATAGTACAAAAAACATGATGGTTTTACTGTGGCAATAACATTATACCACCATGACAGTACCACAGTATATTTCTGTAAGTGCATGTAGGTGTATTCTAAAACTGTTTACCAATTAGTGTATGAATGCACACAATGTATATACACTACATATACATATTACAGAACATTAAATGAATCCCTCCCTCCCACACACACATACTGTTGGTCTGTTTCGCATATTTCTCCATTGTCTCCTCTCTCTGTTTCCTGAGCTCCTCTAGCTCTTTTTGGCTCTGATTGCTCAGAGTAACAATCACACTCTGCCTCTTCTGAGTCCTCTTTGACATGTATGACATGTACTCTTGCTGTGAGGACACAAGAGAGTGTGCATCATGTTCTACATTAACATAGGACACAGTGTGAATTAAAGCTTACAGACCTGAGGTCTGAGAGTGTATATTATTATTGTTAAGGGCATTATTATAATGATGCTGATAATGATTAAGATTATTATTATTAATTGTATATCATACTACTCACACTCTCCAAACGTGTCTGGTAGGCCTCCTTCTGAAGAAACTCATTATCTCTTCGTCTGGATTTTACTGTGAGTTAATATAAATCTCAGTTATTTTTTTCTGTTTGTGTGCTCATCTGCAAACCTTATATATATATATTGTACAAACATATTCAAGCCTATTCTATGGCAATGAAGAAGGGAGCGAACTGGGACTGTCTGTTCATTAAGGTACTTCTTCTTCTTTTTTTATTTTTGACACAAGTTTTCTTCTACTGTACTGCTAGCCAATCAACCCATGCATCTGCGAGGACTTTCTCACTACGAGGACTCTAGGAGATGAAGTCTAGCACAGGCCTCCATATGTACAGTGCATGTGAAGTCAGCCACCACTGCTGCCAATATATCATTGCCGGGCAGTCAACGCACAGGAAAGTGCAGGATCCCTAGTTCTGATGTATCAGCTGGCAGATGCCTGAGCCAGTGAACATTGCATGGTAGTATTGATGAGGAGAGAGAACTGCCAATTTTACTCTCTCAGACGTTGCGCAGCATTACTGGGATTCAAACTCACAATCCTCTGATCATACTATCAGTGCCTTAGTCCATTGCCCAGTCCACTTTAGTCCAATTAAGGCACTTCTGTAAACAAGGACTGGGCTGTAACCCCTTTGCCACTCCCGTAGAAAAAAGCTACAGAACTTGTTATGACTGGCATAATTCATTAATGGAGGAACTCCCACAGGTTGATGATCTTCCTCATCAATCACACCTGATTAAACTCACCAGTTGCTGCACCAGAGCATAGAGGAGGACTCCAGCTCTCAGTTCACTACCCCTGGTGTAATGTCATGATGTTTTATATACCTAGACACCTTGAATGAATGTGTAACAGTGTCTCTATGAACTTATAGATTTTTGTTTGCATATATACATTTGGATTTTCTATTGTGTTTAAAAAAAGATTTGATTCTATGATAAATTGCAAAAAAGCAGAACAAATGTGTGCTCAGGTAAGCTCAAAAACAGACTAAACGTCATGTAAAGTCTGATATAGGCACTAACAAGTTAAATCACTTTAAAATGCTGATGAAATACTTCCTTTTGTTTGCTGAGGTTAGGTTGGGTTAGATGTAATACTTAAGTAATGATATATCCTACAAATACACCTGTGTGTGTACAGCAAGGATACAGCTGTTCTGCTCTCCTTTTGAGGGTGTTGAGTGCTTCAGTCAGGGTGTTGTACCTGAGAATCGTATATCAGATCAGATGGGTGTTGTTAAAGAAATGAAGTAGTTAGCCAATATAATTCAGTTAGTCTCACTCAGTCTGTAAGTGCAGGTCTCTTCCTGAGCCCTCCTGCTTCTCTGTCTTCTTCAGAGCCATTCTGCAGATACCACTGGAGGAGTCGAGAGACACTCAAGCAGTGATAAATACTGATACAGTATTGTTATTGTTATTGTTAATCTACTTTAACTTCGCCAGCTAACCTACTTTCAGTGTGTTTACCTCGCGGGCTGTGATTGGCTACTGGGTAACTAAGCAACGGAATAAACAAATCAGAACGAAGCTCAAGCTAGCTTCTTATTTGTCAGCTCCTTAAGGTGGAATTTCATAAATATATAATTTATTTACTATCAAAATCATTGAAATATGAAATTATATATATGCTATGTATATGTATATGTACTTATATGTAAAATGGCATTGCTGGTCTTTGAAGCTTTAAATGGACTTGCACCTGCATATATTGTGGACATGATTTGTGTGTATGTGCCCTCGATCTTTGACTGTTCCATCTTAAACATTAACGGGGTGGTGCTTTTACTGTTGCTGCACTAAGACTGTTGAATGGTCTTCATGCGAACATGCCCATAGTTTTGTACTGCTGTGTAAAACTCAACCAGGGGGCTAGCAAGTGTCAACACAGTCCGCAACAAAAGCAAAATAAAAGTCGGGGTGGGTTATCAGACTGGAATTAACTGGCATAAACTGGTTAGTTCTCAGACTACAAAACCAGTTTGACTCTTCATCTCATGTATTTTGAAGTGATGAGTAAATGATTAAATAAGTAGGTGCAATGCCGCAGTAGTCCACTGGAAGCAGTGTTACACTGGAACAGTGTTACTGTTACAATTTCTATGCTCACAGTCAACTCACAACTTCAAAGAATCATTGAAAGAAAGACTCCAATGAAGACTCCAAGTACAAGAATAAAAAGACAGATAAAAATAAAAAGGGGTGGTTTGTGGCAGAGAAAGAAGAGAGTTCAATTAAGCTGAGTCAGTCATAAAATGATATAAAAAGTAGTTTATTGTTGTTTTAATCCAATACTGCACAAGAACTGGTTCAGTAAGACATCCCTCGGGGAACAGAGCAGCAGAGAACTATGTTTAGCAGAAAGAGGGCATGATGTATATAGAGGCTGATGTTAAAGCTCATTATTCAGCAAAGTAGTGCAAGATCAAGATATATGAGACCAGCAACAATATTAGGCAATGCACTTCTTACTTTATTCATAGTAGCCTACAAATGCTATAGTTAATTGTGGATTACCAACCTCAGACACAAAAGTATACTGTACCTTTAACCTGTCCGGCAACTGAATTAACATTTTTTATACATGAATTTCAGGTTTATAGATTTGTTTTAATGCAAAACTTTTAAGAGTTATTCATGTGTCCATTCAGAGTACAAGGTTTTGTTAGTGTAGTGATTAAATATTGTGTAATATTTAACATACTACTTAGCCATGGAAAATACATCACAATTTAGCTTCAATATCTATACAATATAATGTCCACTGTAGCTGATGCATGGATAATTGTAATGTACTTCTTACTGAACATCTGTTTGATCAAAAAAAATATAAATGCAGTTTTTTTCTAGTAACAGTATTTGTTTTAGCTACAGTTTTTTTTACTAACATCTGCTAAAGACACTGACAGTCTAATGTTAAAACCAATGCATATAAAAGATAATGACTAATAAATAGCTGTCCACTGTAGTTAAGCATATAAACCTTGTTACTCAGTTATTTAACTGTATTTTTAATGACAATTAGGTATTCAGCAACCACAATGAAAACAGTATAAGTCAATATGTTATGGGATGAATGGGTTTACAAAGTCAATATTATGAACTAAGAATTTACAATTATGAGAGTCAAAGCCATAATAGTAAGCTATGAAGTCATAGCCCTGATCTCTCTTATATGTAAAAATAACTAAATAAATTAGTCTTCCTCATTCTTTGAAGCATTATTATGAATTTTTTATCTCATTATTGTGACTTTGTTTCTCATTATTATGACATTGTATCTATTATGACTTTGTTTCTCATTATTACTTTGTATCTCATTATTGTAACTTTGTATCTATAATAATAATAATTATTATTATTATTACCTTTTTTATGAAGTGACATAGGAAAGGGAGGCGGATTTAAATGGTAAAAAAGCTAGTATTTGTGTAGTACTCCATCCTAACCACTAGAGGTTAAGCGTTCTTGAATCTTGACTAATGTCCCTTTAAGTGCAGTTGTACGACAAGCCCAGAAGTAGGGAGTAAAGGCTAGTGGAGAGAGCAGTGTTATACGTACTGTTTGACGAATGAATACATCACCTAGACTGAGCGTTTATCGTCAGCTGCGTGGTTAGGAGCTTGTGTTTTGGTTTGAGCTGCAGTAAGTGTGGCTGCTTGTGGTCAGAGAGGAGGAGGGCAGGATGATGCGCTGCTGAAGGCTCCAGGCTTTCGGTCATGGACACGGCAGAGGAGCCGTAGCAAAGACGTGCAGACGCGAGTAAACAGACAACAGCAGCGACGATGGAGAGCAGAGACGAGTTTCTGTGTGGGGTTGTTGAAGGTAAGCAGTGTTGTAGGCTGGGCTTTGTTATTGAATGTGTGATTATCACTTCAGCCTCGAATAAGTCACTGTGAACCCATTTCTCATGTAGAGCACTAGAGCAGCCGTCCTCAGTGCATTAGATTAACCATATTCATGTAAACACACACCTGTGCTATAATAACATATACTGAGACTAATTAGCCCAGCTGGTGTCTCAAGCTTCATGTCATATTGGCTGTATGGATGTGTTTAATCTGTAGCCCAGCATGTTTGCTGCTTCATTCTCACTACTGACCCACTTCTCTGCTGCAGTACTGTAAGCTTAGCCACATACAGTTAGACTATGGCTTCAACAGCTGGAAAAGGCATCAAACATCCACACTACAGCTCCTTTATGCACTTTAATACTCCACATCCTTAATAAAGATTCAAAAACTGCAGGTTCACATTTACGCTGAAGTATGTAAGCTAAATAAAAAGAGCATTTACCTTTTATTCAATGTAATCAACAAGAAGAGAATATGTCATTTGTATTGTTCATATACAGTACCAGTGCACACCTTCTGGACATTCAGTGGTTTGTCATTATTTAAAAATGTTCTGCATTGTAGATTAATACTAAAGTCATCCAAACTATGAAGAAATACATATGTAATTATTTAGTAAACAAACAAGTGTTAAACAAACAAATAAAGTTTATATTTTACATTCTTCACAGTAGGCACCTCTTGCTTAGATGGCAGCTTTCTTGGCATTTTCTCAGTCAGCTTTATGAGGTAGTCACCTGGAATGACTTTCAGTTAACAGCTGTGTTTCGTCAAGAGTTCATAACTTGCATTTCTTGCCTCTTAATGTGTTTGAGACATCAGTTGTGTGTCTACTTTGAAGTAAAATCTAAAACATATTTTGGTTTGTTTAACACTTTTAAGTTTACTCCATGATTCCTTGTGTGTTCCTTAGTCTGGATGACTTCAGTATTCATTTACTAGGAAAATAAATAAATAAAAACATTGAATGAGAAGGTGTCCAAACCTTTAACTGGTACTGTATACAAGTTCATAATTTCATTCAAAAAGGTCAACTCTCATTTGACCTCACCTTATTTTTATCTCACAGAAGTGGGTACACCTCTCACATTTCTTCACATATGTTATATCTTTTCATGGGACAACACTATAGAAATGAAACTTGTATATAACTGAGAGTAGTCACTGTACAGCTTGTATAACAGTATATATTTACTGTCTTCTGAACATAACTCAACACACAGACATTAATGTCCAAACAGGTGTCAGCACAAGTGAGTACAGCTCAAAGTGAACATGTCCACTTTGTGCCCATAGTGTCAATTTTTTTGTATGACCACCATTATTATCCATCATTGCCTCAACTCTCTTGGGCATTGAATTCACCAGAGCTGCACAGGTTACTACTTCAATCCTCTTCCACTCCTCCATGATGACATTATGGAGCCGGTGGATGTTAGACAGCTTTTTTACTTTTGTGAGATACTGTATATACATTACACGTATAGTGACATATTTCAAGCCTTTTTTGTTTTACCGTTGATCAGTTTGGCTTATAGCTCATGAAAAAAATTCTGAATCTCAAATTATTAAAATATCTTATTTTGAGCTTGAGTCAGGATGGCACGGTGGCTTGGTGGTTAGCATGTTCGCCTCTCAGTGCCAAGGTCTTGGTTTCTCCATCTCCCTGTGTCTTCATGGGTTTTCCAAGGACTCCGGTTTCCTCCCATACTCCAAAAACATGCAGGTCAGGTGAATTTGGTACTCTAAATTGTTCAGGTGTGTGTCTGTGTTTGTGTGTGTGTGTTCACCCAGCATTGGATTGGTGCCCTGTTCTGGGCTTGGCTAGGATTGTCTGTAATGCCCTGCCCTGTGCGTGATGAGGAGGTTGGGAACTAACTGTGACCCTGATCAGGATAACGCGGATAAGATGGGATGGCTTGACATATGTCATTTTGTATGTAATAAATATAAAATATATTATAGTGTGTGTATGTATATATAAGCAATGGTTTGGGCATCCTGCATGGTTAGTTTACCTTTTGGCACATCTTGTAACCACATTTTGTAGCAACAAAGAGTCTTTCATTGGTGGTTTGGGGGATTTTCCTCATTCTTTCTCGTGAAAGGTATTTAGTTCTGTAAAATTCTTGGACAGTTTTTTATGGACTGGTCTATTGAGGTCTATCTACAAATGTTCAATGATGTTGGGGCACTACGTGGGCTATGGCAAAACATTGAGCTGGCACCTCTTGAGGATGTTCATTGTGAAATTTGAGATGTGTTTTGGATCATTATCCTATTGGAGAACCTTCATTTCATCGAAGAGTGTGATCTTCTGCTTCCAGAATTTGCTGGTGTTTAATTGAATCCTGCCTTCTACCAGTGAAATGTGCCCCGTGTCACTGGCTGAAACAAAAGTCCAAATCATGACCTACCTGCTCGTACCTAATTATGTGCTTAACAGATGGAGATGTGTTCTTTTCATGAAACAGTACACCAACAAGAGTCTGCATAGTCTTCCTGAAGGTCTTTTACAGTCAAAGAGGAGTTAATTTGCCTTTCTAGCAATACTACAAGCAGTTTGGTCAGCCCAACTTCACCTTTTTTCAAGCACATATATGCACACAGTGATCTAGGGGCCAGTGAGGACACTTGTTCAGAGCACTGGGCAGCCATATCCACGGTGCCCGGAGAGCAGATGGCGGTGATCAAGGTCACTTTTTTCATGTCCTGTCTGTTCAGGTGATCAAACAGGCAGCTTTTTGGTCATAAGATTGTTCCTGTTTACTGACATTTTTAAAATTATGTTACAAACTAAAAAAAACAGCTACCTCAAAATGCTTTTCTTATATTCTTCTCCTGCTTTGTAGGCAGTTGCTCAGAGGAGCTCACTCTAGCTAAAAGAGAACTCTGCTAACCTGACAGGTGATCCAGTTACTGTAGTATGTTTCATAATCATCATTATTTACAGAGATTAGACAACAGACGACCAGACAGCACCTTATAAATAAAAAAGAAACCAATTATTTTTCCTGCCTTAGAGCTAGACAGGACCAACCATTTTTTTCATACAGAAAGCCACGATTAGTGCTGTAAGGGACTCCAGTAATGAATCTCACAGCAGAATGATTGACTGAATCTAATGATCCGAGGCTGCTGGCAGCAGGACATCTATAACATCCATAAATTACATCTGCATAATCCACTAAAGATAATAAAGTTGTCCCTTTTCCAGTATGAGTTGGCAAGCACATCTTATTTCTTTACAAGTAGTTTGGCTACAGTACATTTACTCACTAGATATGATATGATATATCATTTTTAAATGTAAGTTTATCATCCAGCCATATCACAAGATAATATTCAACCACTATCAGTTGGAGGCAAGATCATTGATGTAGCCTCTATAATAAAACTGGACCAATAATTGAACCTTGTGGGACTTCTTAAGTAGCAGGTATTAAATATGGTTTGTAATTATCTAGTGCCAGACTTGGTGCCCTATCCAAGAGGTAGTCTTTAGTTGAGTTCTTAACTTGGTCTGCTGCCTTGTCTCCTTTGCATAGGGAGATAACAAGACCTGTTTTCTTATATACTGGGAATTATTCATGATAAATTGAAAAAAGTAACCAAAGCTGCAAGATGTAGAAAATAGGGGTGTACTCTATTCTCTCCTGTGGTTTTTCATTGTTATTATCAGTGAGTAGTGTTAGCCACTATATGCAGGAGAGAAGTGATGCAGGGAAAAGAGACCATGGCTAGAATTATTTAAATGCAGGCTGCACATCCATACTGCACATGCTTGATAAAGATTCCTACTGCACATTCACAGTAAATACACACACTGATCAGCTGCACTGACCAGTAATGTGCACTTTGTAGTTCTACAATTACAGACTGTAGTCCATCTGCTTTTCTGTAGACTTTTTTTTGGCAACTTTTTAGCCTCAGTGACACTGGCTTGGTGGTGATGTGTTGGTGCTTTACTGGCACGGGTGAATCAGACACAGCAGAGCTGCTGGAGTTTTTAAACACCTCAGTGTCACTGCTGGGCTGAGCATATTCCACCAATCAAAACTATCCAGCAAACAGCATCATGTGAGCAACATTCTGTGACCACTGATGCAGAACTAGAAGATGACAAACAAGCATGACCAGCAACAGATGGGTCTCTCTGATTGCACATAAACCAGATGGACCAGCAAGGTAGGTGTGTCTAACAAAGTGGACAGTGACTAGACAATGTTTAAACTTTAGCAAGGTAAGGTGAACATGGTGAAAAGAGCATGACAGAGAAACAGATGGACTAAGTCTGTAATTGTAGAACTACAAATTGCACCTAAATGGTCAGTGGATCTCTCTCTCTCTCTCTCTCTCTCTCTCTCTCTCTCTCTCTCTCTCTCTCTCTCTTGTGCTCTCTTTCTCTCTCTTTCTCTGTTCATTATAGAGGTTAACATGTGTGTTGATCCCTCTGTACCACTTGCTGCAGTTGTTGTTCCCATGGGGCACCACTGTTATGCCAATTAGAGGCACTCAGTGTACGAGATGTCCATTCTCAGTACACCTTCACTACAGCAGCTGAAGAACATCTCACAAAGTTTAGTTTCTGAGGTGCTTCCATCCTTCACCTGGTACCTTACTATTATGCCCTTTTAGACATTAGTCAAATATTGTCCTTTGCCCATGAGGATACGTTTGCCTTCTGATACATCTGATTGTTGTGCTCACTTATTTATATGTGGAGTTTATTCCAAATGGGTGTTCATAATATTCTGATGTATTTGTGATATGATTGGGTGTGTTTGATATATCTAATGTTTATATATTTTCTGTTTAGGTTTCTATGGGCGACCATGGTCCATCGAGCAGAGGAAGGTTCTGTTTCAGTGGTAAGTATGCAGGAGAACACGGTGTCTAGCTCACAGTGAGAGACCTCTGAAGTTCATTTTTCAGATTTGCTTTGCTAAAACTTCACTGTGACATATACACTGTAGTTGGGTTGCACACTGTGGTGTCACTCTTATAGCAGGGCTGGCAAATGGCCTTTGCAGAAGGAATGAATGGGCACTGGTGCCAACAATGACTTCACTGAGCTGCAGTTTGACACACCATGCATTACCATCAGCCCTCAGAGAGAGCAGTGAGGCAGAATGGCTCCATTTTTCCCTGGGCGAGATGGTAATTGATGAAGTGATTATTATAGTGATAATGTAAGGTTTTGGATGATAATTGGACTGGCATGACTGAGAGGGAGCAGTAGAGAGTGAATAAAAGAGAGAGATAATGAAGTTTGAGGAATGTAAGAGGAGACAAGTTGGTGTGTTTGTTAAAAAATGTATATTTACTGCTGTACTCTAGTTATATAATGGTTCTTGTCTTGGATGTGCAGTTGTAAGAAAAGTCTACAGGAGGGGTGATCAATGATATTAGATGGAAACTCATGTTATAAGTCAGTTTCATCACTAAAAGGTTGCTTGACAGTATTCAGTAATGATCAACTGATCACTAGCCAATGCTGATGGCAGTATTTAAGCCAATGGCTCATATATAATGCTCACACCATGCCTTTTTTGCATCTGAAAAAAAAAAAAAACATTTCAAAGATTTTTGGCCTATCTAGATTGTATCCAGATTGATCTTTGGTAGTCTGGACAGCTAAAAGCCACATGAAATATATTTTTTATACTACCGGTACTCTTAAATCTTATTTTAATCTTTCTTTTCATTCATTTTCTTCATCGTTCTAAACTTATTAGTAATTAAAACATAATACTTTTCTTTCTATTCTGCTTTAATCTATATTTCCCGATCCCTTCCCTTAATCGTCTAATTTTAGAAAGTCTAAGGCATCTCCTGCTCTATTTTTTCTACTGTGTTACTATAACACTTTTTTTGGCAGTCATGGTACATTTTTAAAGCAGTCCAAAAACTGCAAACCTGGCAACCCTGAAGCTACATCACCAATGTGACTGTATTTACTGATGCCTCCTTCAATAGCCAAACAACCCAAGCAGATGGGTTTGTGATGTCTGGACGGGTAAACCCAATCTGATCTCTTACTAAAACAGTGCAGATCGGATTTGAGAAACAACTCTGATTTTGTTTGCAGTCTGAACACAGTCTTATAGACTCTATAGTTATATATGTCTCAGAGAGCCCTTTGAGATACAGCCTATTTCTGTAATGGAATGACATGCCACAACATGTTTACTCCATGCTACTTTTTAAATAAGGACTACACAGACACACCACACAAAGTTCTTCATACTAAGTCAAAGTAGCATTAGTGGCTCAGCAGAATAAGGCACTGACACTTTGATTAGAGGATGGCGAGTTTGAAACCCGGTCATGCTGCTTGCTGTCGGCTGCCAGAGCCTGAGGTGGGTAGATGGAGCTCTCACTCCATCAATACTAAGACGCTGGCTCAGGTGTATGCCAGCTGATCCATCCGAGCTAGTTATCCTGCACTTTCCTCTGAGCGTGTTGGCTGCTCAGTGAAGATGTATCGGCAGCAGTTGGAAAAGCGGTGGTGCCTGACATCACATGACATCAGAGAAGTCCTAGCGAATGAGTAGGATGATTGACTACTGCTACATTGGGCGGAACAATTGGGTAACCAAAACAAAACATTTTTGCCCACTTAGTACACTGCCATTCAAAAGTTTGGGAGTACTCATAATTTTCCATGATGTATTCCATGTGTACGTTTCCTTTACAAATACATTTCATTTTTCTCTCAGTTTGGAGACACTGATAAAATTCACAAATTCTGCTGCTCCAGATACTCAGTCTTGTGTGGTAGAAGTGTGAGGTAGGATGCTTTCTAGCTCAGTTTTGGTGTCTCCCACAAGTTGTTGACTGTGTGTTTATAAGCTTCAGTACAGCTGTTTACTCTCCACTAGACATTTAGCTCATATTTTGCACAAGCAACCATGGGATGAAGGAATATTATAGATACACAAGAATAGGAGATATTACTCCATAAATAACTACAGTAAACTCTCTACACTAGAATGTGGGATATTAGTTCATAAACAACATTAATAAACACTTTCAAACACTAGAAAATGATACAATAGTCGATGAACAACATCAAATAACATTCTATATGTTGAAAAAGGAGATTTTTGTTCTTAAATAACCTCAGTAAACACTATTAAGCATTACAATAAGTAGTGATTTTCAACTTCATTATGTTTTTGGAGAAGAAAAATGATTTATGTTGTACAACATTAGTGATATAAGTGCTATAACACTAGGGTGACCAGATCTGAGGTGATAAAAAAGAGGACACCTTAGCGGGGGGGTGGGGGGTGGGGGGGGGGTTGGGTGTATTACACATTATGTAAGACATGATGTATTACATGTTAAAAAAAATTTTTTTTGGGTGTTTGAACACAAATTTCATTTTTATTAATTATTAATAAATATTGACAAATTATGATTTATATTTTATTAATAATTACTAGTTACTATTAATAATATACTAATAATTACTATTAAACGCTATTATGAATAATAAAATAATTAAAAATAAAACTGTTAATAGCATGTAGCATAAAATTATCACCCAATCCTTTTCAGTCAACTTCACTTCAGCTCATTATCACCAATGTTACACTTATGTTTGGACTGTATGGTAAATAGATCTTATTTACACAGAATTATACCTCATTTTTTAGTAAAAATAAGCAGAAATTCTGAATTATTTTTGTAATAGTTACACTTGGAGGCATGTAAATAGATGGCTTATCACAGACTGGTAGACACATGCACACAGACACACACTCAAATGTTAATATTAATTAATTTTAATATGAAACTGCTGATATTAAAATATATCTAGCTGACGTGACACAGGCAGAACAAACACTCAACACGTTAACAGACTGTCGGCCAAATTGCAGTCCAGACTCCATTTGAGGGAGTGACAGCGGCAACGGCCATTCAAACGTTAGCAAGAAACGGCAGAGCCAGTCGATGAGCTTGTGGCAGCCTAAAGGGAAACCGGCTTGGATTTCAGCTGGGTCTCCATTTAATATAGCGTAACATCTCACTCAAGTGAACCAAATGGAATAGGGGGAAGGCGAGACTAGTTTGTGAATAAAACGCTTCTTGAGTACAACAAAATTCTGGACGTTTGTGAAATTTAATTGTGAAATGTTTTTAAGTCTCAAAAAGAGGACATGTCCGGGTAAAAGAGGACGTCTGGTCACCCTAGATAACACTGATGGAAAAACACAATTAATGGTTCAGAAATTTTAATTCAATAACATTTTGGGAGTGGACCATCCCCAAAGATCCTCTTCCTTCAAGATCTCCCTTCTGCTTCCTGTCATTAAGTATTCGCACCCACCACCACGTCTCTTCCATTCTTCTGTGCCATTTCTCAGATCACGTCCTTCCTGCTCGAGCCTCCAGCTCTACATATAATAGCAGAAGCCACCCAGAAGTCCACCGCAAATGATCTTAAAGTTCTCCCCTCAGTCATTTGTCCCTTTTCACAAAACATATACTGAAGCCATGAACTGAACTAGAACACAGCAGCTTTGACAAACAGATTTGTGTCAAAACGATTAACCAATACATAGCACCTGTATGAAAGAAGGCTTGCCTTCATTGTTCTGGAAAACAGCTCCAAAAGCAGCTCTCTCTTGAGCCTGTATGTGATCATGTTCACGTGTTCTTGTCTGTTGGGAACACTAGCATGCTGTTTTTCCACATCATTGCATCTGGAAACACAATCTGCCTGCAGACACACTGTACACTTCCACATAAGCTGTATATACTATATCCACATGTTTATGTATAGCTTATATAATCTGTATAATCCCATTAGATAAGCATTGTCAATAGAATGAGCAGCAGAATGCCATCATTCTAGGTGCCAAGTGTCATCTTGATGGGTATAAATCTTTATAAATGTGTTCTCTGTAGTGATCTATGGAGCTCCATCTAAAACCTTTGAGATGAGTTGGAGTGGAGTGTGTGGTCCTGAACTCACTGATGCTGTCATGGCTGGGTACCGTCAGGTCCTTACAGCAAAATTGAATGTGAAGCCATCTCACCTCATTATTATCATTGATGTCAGAACAAACTATTGATGAGCAGGCATCCAACTTTGGGCAAGAGTGTGTGTGCAGGACACCATCTGCACAGGAAGAGAGGACGTTCTACCCACACAGGAGGGAGAGAGGGAGTGAGGGCACTGGTCCAAACTGGGCACTGGATGAAAGGACTAATAGTGATAGAGAGAGCCAGAGAAAGAAAAAGAGGTGTGCAAGATGGTTGTGGGTGGGAAGAGGAAATTTGAACACATTTAATTGAGACCCTGCTGATGTGATGGGTGGAGTGGAAGTTAGATGTGAGGGTGATCTATATTTAACATCATAGAGGAACTGAATGGGAGGTTTGAGAGGGATGCAGAGAAAGAGAGTCTTTAAAGCTTGAACAGAGGTTGCTGTTCTTTGTGATAAAACCACACTTATGGTCTTCCTGTGTTTGGTGAGAGGTCAGCCCTGGGGAGCTGTGTTTTAATATTTCAGAGAAACGCTAACTCAGCTTTAGTGCATGTAGGCTATCTGCCTTTATTCTCATTACAGACACATACATACACACATTCAAACTAAAGCTGGTCAATATTACAATAGGTTTATGCTGTTATGATAAATGACAACAATGCACTGACTATAGTAAGTACATCTAGACCATTGAACTGCATCATTTAGACCCATAAGAGCTTCTGAACATCAGCCAGTGTACTCTAATAAACTGCTTAGTGGCAAGCAGCTGATTGGATGTCACCCTATAGTACCTTTATATTATTTTATTTATTTATGTTTACCCATTTTTATTTCATTTTGTTCCTTGATTATATGTTCTCTTTTACATTAAAAAAGTCATTGTATTTTAGTTTTTTTTTTCCTTACTTGCTCGCTCATGTTTAGCAGGCTGAGGACTCTCCATGTAAGGATACTGTTAGTACTCAGATAAATGCTGATGCTTTACATTAGTAACCATATGTCCCTCTTTAAATGTAGCACTGCTACTTTGCCAGTAAATTTGTCCTCTGAAAAATGAAATATTCCTCTATAACTAGGGTTGTACTAAATTCACAGCCATGTAAATTGTGTCACAGACAGTGAAATGATTCTTTTCCTGTGGAAAGACCATTTACAGTGAATTACTATGAAAAATCTCATTTTAAATGGCTTGTACCTTAGTTGCAAGTTCTGAAAATAACATGTAGTTGCATGTATTATTTGAGATTTTGGATTAATTTAGCCTTGTGATGACAAATATTTGGCTGGGGTGCCTAAGAGCAGTGACACTTTTATGCCAAAGCCAAATGTATGCTCTGTTTTCCCTGCTTGAGTGAACCGTGCCTTGCCAAAATGTGATGCTACATCATAGCAAGTAGACTTCTTGAGAGATATCTTCTACTACATGTAATGACTCAAAGTCAAGTAACTATAGCCAAGGATATTTCCCCTCAGTGTGTGTGTGTGTGTGTGTGTGTGTGTTTGTGTGTGTACTGATTGCTTTAAAGTGCTTTGGGTCACAGAAAGGTTCTATATGAATTAATCTGAATTTGCGGTAGAAGTGGGCAATATGGTAAAATGTTGTATTGCGGTACATCAGAAAGTTTTTTTTACAATCCACAGTATGCCACTATATTTATTATTTCTGACATCTGTTAATTTAGAACAGTCAAAAAGTCAATGTTTTAAAATTATTATTTTAATTTTGATTAACATTTAACATGCTTGCTGTCAATCCAAATAAAAGGGACTAAAAATACTCTCATTTTAATGAGATATGCCTTTTCTATTGTGTTACATGCTAAGTGTTGACATCCACAAGTATGCTCAGAAAAGCTTATTTTGACATACTGTGATGTAATTTATTGTGATAAATGTTGCCTGATTGCCCAGTTCTAGTTTTCAGGGTTCAAGACTGCATTTAATACACGTTATATTAATTCTGTGCATGGGCTTGTGCATATGATTGGTCACAAACCTAACCAATCAAATGCAGATTAAAAAACAGAGGTATGATATAAGTACTGTCTTGTACTCTTAAGGTACACTTTTCATAAAGGTACATTTTAGCCTATTTGGTTACAGAGTAGCACCTTAACTGGTACAAAAACCATGGAAGGGTACTCAGTTGTACCTCAGTAAGGTACATCCCCAGTGACAAGCCACTATTCTCTTAAGTACAAATCTGTACTTAAATTTTGGCGTGTGGGAAAGAATATTTATTTGATTTGTTCTCTGTCATTGTATTATGGATCACTTAGTTCTTCACCTCATTAATTTGTGAGTAAATTTTATAGATCCTATTTTTAACCATCCATCCACTGCCTGCCTCTCAGGCTTCCAGTTTAAAAGCAGACGTGTGTCGATTTACTCCATAAAAATAGTGTATAAGTTCAGTATTAAAATGAAAATTCACATAATATATGTTATTACATTAAAAAATGCTCTGACTTTTCTAGACATTGGGTTTTTTATTGTTGTTGTGAATGTCTTGCTCAAGCAGCCGATCACTATCTGTTGCACTCTGACTCTGTTTGCAGTCTTAACTTTTCTCAAAGTGCGTTTGTATTGATTATGCCAGTCCAATAAACATTTCTTTGAATCAGTAAAGACAGGGCTAGCTTGCAGCTTTACCACAATGGCTGTCTCAGTACTAATGACTTCATATGGAGCTGACAGTAATGATTCTGTAAATAGCACATTGTAGTGAGTGCTCTCCTGTTTGAGTATAAATACAGACACAGATCAGTTTCTGGTGCAGATATCTAACCAGAATTCTCATCACAATATGAAACTCTATTGACCTCTTCAGAGTTGTAGAGAGGGAAACTGGTCTCAGGTCAGTTTGTTAGCTGTGGTATTGATCCAGTCCTC
>BRDA01009517.1:30365-51526 GCA_036984385.1 Crenuchus spilurus | reverse complement strand
ACCAGGGGCATAATGCCCCAGACAACATAGCCCCTAGGATCATTCAAGCACGCAAACCCCTCCACCGCTGTAAGGTGGCAGTTCAAGGAGGGGGACACCATTCAAGTTCAAGGAGGGGTGGACACCATTCCTGTCTAAAAGACCAGGCTTACCCTCAAATGTTTGACAATTGTCTATGTGGTCCATTTGGGCATCCAGCAGTTTAGCACCATGAGCCTGCTGTAAGTCTCATCGCCTCGTTGCATTGGAATGAGGCTACATAGTCTGGACCAGTTGTACCACCTCTACAATGCCATGTTTAGTTATTTCAGGCTGCCACAGATGGATGTTGTTGGCACTTACGTGGATAACTATCCTCAAATACCTCCTATCGGCTATTCTAAGCTTGCCACTAATGTCTGAGTCCTTGATATCCCCTATAGATCTGACTAGCTGATGCTGGTGCCTCTAAAGAGCAATCTATTTTCATGTGTCTGACAATGGAGTCTCCTATAACCAGAGTACTTTGAACAAGCAGAGTGGGGCAAACCTGTTTGACACATAAATAGGTGGAGAGCAGTGTTCAGGGGGGCTAGCTTTAGCCTTAACTTTCCGACTATGCCGCAGAGATGTCACCCATTTGCCTTGCTCCTACTTGACGACCAACAGCTTACCAATTAACTGAACCTGAGTTCTACTGCAGATTTGAGTACACAACAGATAATCTGCAGTCTGTCTGCCCTCATCAACCCCCTTCTCCTTCTCCTCCATGCTTGATTTCTCACCTCTGTTCCATGGTCGCCTCTCCATTAGGTTGCAGGATTTTCCCAATCCGACATCTCGACAGTTCTGGAACCTATGCTAGGGTTATGTTTGTGCACTTTAGCTTGGCTTTTAACACCATTGTGCCACAGATTCTCAGAACCAAACTTATCCCAGCTGTCAGTGATGGACTCCATGTGTCAGTGGATTGTAGATTGCCTGACAAACAGGAGACAGCAGATGCAGCTGGAGAAACACACTTCAGACCTCCAGACACAGTACTGGAGATCCAGAAAGTTGTGCTCAATCACCCCTTCTGTTCAGTCTCTACACCAAAGACTGTGTCTCCAAGGATCCAGCTGTAAAAAATCCTGAAATTTGCAGATAATCCACTCTTGTGGACCTTATAACCAACCGTGATGAATCTGCCTACAGGTAGGTGGTCGAGCAGCTTGTGTAGCAACAACCACCTGCTGCTAAACACAGGAAAGACAGTAGAAATGTTGGTGGATTTCCAAACAGCTCCTCCACCTCCCAAGAATGAGCAAAATATACACCAGCTAGGTGAGGAAGCATGCTAGCAAAATCACAACCGACTCCTCACATCCTGGTCAATACCTCTTCCGGACACCCCCTTCTGGTAGAAGTCTCAGGACAATCAAAACCAGCACCACATGGCAAGCAAACAGCTTTTGCTCCAGAGCTGTAGCACTCAACAACAACAATGGACACCTCACACTCTAGGCCATAAACTAAACTACAATTGAACCAAGCTTCAAATATCACTGATCTGAAATGGAAACTGGATTAAGTCACAAAGCAGTACTGCATGTTGCTCTTTTTGCACTATGATTACATGCACAGCTGTACAGATGTTCAATCTCTGAAAATGTTCATATCACCTGAGCTTCTTGTATATTGTAGTGTGTCTATATTATTTTACTGTTTGAATCTTAGTACCCTCAGATATTTATTACTTTTATTACTTCACTAATTTTTCAAATTTATTTTTCTCTATTCCACTTCTGTTTACTGTACTTGTTACATGTCATACATGGGTTGCTCTCTCACCAAGTCAAATTCCTTGTATGTGTAACATATTTGGCAAAATTAAGAGATTCTGATTCTGATTCTCTCTCACACAGACATATACTCCCTCATACAGACTTGTATTCTCTCATTCAGATATATGGTCTCTCATTCAGAAATATACTCTGTCGTACAGAAACACACTCTCTTATTTTGTCTTCATTTCTGTAAAACAGAAGAGCATGGAGCCAAGCCATCTTTTTTTCTATAGTCATTTGTTATGGCACCTCTGCTTTAGACCATAAACTGTTTTTCCAGAGAAACTCTTCTTTTGACAGACTGTGTATTCTTTCCTCCTGTGGCAATCTGAGTGTCCTCGACTAAGAGAACTGGACAGTATTCTACATCACCACACTTGAGCCAGTTCCCCCACATGCTCCTTCTCTACTGCACTAAACTCTGTTTATTAAAATGTTTATTTGTATGTTTATGGTAAAAGGATTTAATATTTTTCAAAGTCTTGGAAACTATATTTAAGACAGCATTAAAATGCCAGTGTTTGTGTTGTCCGCCACTAAATAACCAAGACAATTTGAATTGTAACAGAATACACAGTGGAGAGATATAAGATTTCAGGAAAGGAAAAAAATCTTTGTAGACATTGCATGAAGATAAAGCACCCTCTCTTTTCTTTTGCCCAAAATATGAACCAATGAGAATTCTTTGAAAAATGAGAAAATATTAATAATTCATTCTCTTTTCTTTCTGACTGGAAAAAGTTTGTTATTCTTTCAGAGGAGTTATTCCAGAGATTGTCTGAGTTGGGTAAAAAGTTTAATTTTAGAGTTTTTGGCAGGTGGCAAGGCTTGGTGGTTAGCATATTTGCCTCAGTGCTGAGATCTCAAGTTTAAATCCCCAGAATATAGAGTTTCCATGTTCTCCTCATGTCTATGTGAGTTTCCTCCAGGGCCACTTGTTTCCTTCCACAGTCCAATAACATGGAAGTCAGATGAATTGGTTATGCAAAATTGTCCTAGTGTGAGTGGGTGGATAACTGTGTGTGCCCTGCGATAGGTTGGGATTCTGTTCTTAAATAGAGGAATGCCTTGCTCAGTACCCAGTGGTGAGGTATGGGGACTCACCATGATCCTGAACTGGATTAAGTGAATGAACACAGCAGTGTACTTTCTCCAGTGTAATTCAGATATCATCATTTATATCATTTGGACTTTTGATGAATTTTAAGGCAATTAAGCTTTTTAAAATGGCTTATAAAATAGAAGGTGCAATCCTTAATTCTAAATCCAAAATTGGTGTACAAACTGTTATTCCTTTAGCCATTTTGGTAGTCTTTTCACTTTTAAAGAGTGTTGCTTTGTTAATAGTTGTTTAATTTGAATATTTATGTCTTGTTTGCTCCTGTTGTCATGTGCAGGTATATGTTGGCCTGATGTTTTGATGTTGGGGTGTTTGGGGTGTTTTCAGGTTACAACTCTAACTTTTGCTCCGTTTCCTTCACACAGAAAAAGGATGTTCGCATGCTACGCTTCATACAGGAGGTGAACACAACCACTCGGAGCTGTGCATTATGGGACTTGGAGGCAGATACGGACTACATTGTGCATGTGCAGTCAATCAGTGTGCATGGAACCAGTCCACCCAGCGAACTGCTGAGCTTCAGAACACCAAAAGAAGTCGACAGACAGGTCTCTAAGAGTAAAGGTAAAAACCTTTCACCTCAGAGAGCTTAAGAAGGCCAAGCCTACATTAAGCAAACTAATTAAATTGTAATTATGTGCTGCTCAATAGCCCAGAATACAACAGACAATCTACACCGGTGCACCAGGAGTCATCAGTTCTGGTCCTGAAGGACAGGAGCCCAGCACAGCAGAGAAACTACCAAACTGTAGCCCTCCTGGTCCAAAGCTGATAACCATTGCAGCACTTCTAGATTACTTGTTGTCCTGGGGCACAAACAGAATCAAGAGAGGCACCGATAAGAGTGGTGCTTGAATTTTCTATATTTCTGAATAAATGTGACGTAAAACATCATCAGATTTTCACACAAGTCCTAAAGTAGATAAAGAGAACCCAGTTAAACAAATGAGACACAAATATTATACTTACTCATTTATTTGTTGAGGAAAATGGTCCAATATGACATATTTGTGAGAGGTAAAAGTATGCAAACCTCTAGGATTAGCAGTTCATTTGAAGGTGAAATGAGAGTCAGGTGTTTTCAATCAGTGGGATGACAATCAGGTGTGAGTGGGGACCCTGTTTTATTTAAAGAACAGGGTTCTATCAAAGTCTGCACTTCACAACATGTTTGTGGAAGTGTATTATGGCATGAACAAAGCAGATGTCTGAGGAGCTCAGAACAGAAGTTGTTGAGAAAGTCACGGTTCTTCAAAAAGAACATTACTGCTTGTCTGCAGTTTGCTAAAGATCACATTTACAAGCCATAAGACTATCGGAAGAATGAGAACAAAATATAACGTTTTGTTTTAAATGAAAAGTGTTATGTTTGGAGAAAGGAAAACACTGCATTCAGCATAAGAACCTTATCTCATCTGTGAAACATGGTGTGGTAGTATCAGGGTTTGGGACTGTTTTGCTGCCTCTGGGTCAGGATGGCTTGTCATCATTGATGAACAATGAATTGTGAATTATATCAGAGAATTCTAAAGAAAATGTCAGGACATCTGTCCATGAACTGAATCTCAAGAGAAGGTGGGTCATGCAGCAAGACAACGACCCTAAACACACAAGTCGTTCTACCAAAGAACGTTTAAAGAACAGTTACTGAAACATTTAGTTACAGTTATTGCTGTAAAGTCACACCAGATACTAAAAGCAAAGGTTCACATACTTTTGTCTCTCACAAATATGTCATATTGGATCATTTTCCTCAATAAATAAATGACCAACTATAATATTTGTGTCTCATTTGTTTATTTTATTCAACATATTTATTCAGAAATATGAAAACACTGAGTATATATATATATATATAATACAGGGTGAAGCAGCATTTTTTCTATCAAATGTAAAATGCAGTACACTGTGATTGTAAATAACCATCATCTGATATCACTAAAGCAATATATCATTGCTGGAGATTGTCACTGATTGCTCGAGGTGTCAGTGATTCAGAGCTAAATCTCGTTGTTGGTGTATTGAAAAATGCCCTTCATTGCAAGTCTGGTTGATTCAGTTGGTTAGCATGCAGGGACTGGCTTGTGTTTTTCTCAAACACCTCCAGAATCAATATCTCTGATCTGGTATTTGGTATTTGCAGGACGCTCTGAGTTCTGTTAGCGCCATAGAAGGATAATTGGGGATTCTGTGCTTTCCTCCTAAAGCTGTTGTCCTCTTGTCTCTACTTACTTGGAATTTTAAAAGGCACCCTAAGAGCTGCCTGGACGCTGCGTGAGGCCAGGCAACATCCCTCAATACAAACTGGGACTCCAGACTTAGGAGACAGCATAGTAAACAGGGCAAATATATAATTGGACAATGATTTATTGGCTGCAGTACGCAGTCCTGGAAACCTGAAACTGTGCTTTTTGTTTTCTCAGACGAAGTCACCATGGAAGAAGTAGGACAGACCAGTCAACTCAGGGCAGGGGAGCTCATCATCATTGTGGTGGTGCTAATTATGTGGGCAGGTAAGAGTCAGAATATTCCCATAGTGAGCAACTCATGATAGCAGATCCCAGCAGGGAAAGGATCTCAAATATTAAATTAACTATAAACATGAATGGCTGCTGCTCTGTTGGTGAGAATGAACTGATATGTAAATTTGGCAGGATTACTCAGACACAGGTAAACAAGGTAGGATGACACAGATTTAGTAAAATAGATAGGCATAACTGGACACAGGTAAAATGTAAACATGGCTAAAATGACTAGACAATAAATAGGGTTAAATGGACACAATTGGACACATTCATACCCATCTTACTGGTGAAGAAACTGCAAGCATGTACATCTTTTAAGATAGCACTATGGCTAAGATTACATAATGAATATTTTAATAAGGAAATAGACAGATTTCTAATTTCAGTGAGAACTGGCATTAAAATTGTTTGTTCTTGTTAATTCAATAAATTAAGCTGTTTTCCTTTATAATATCTCTCCTTTAGGTGTAATTGCCCTGTTCTGTCGTCAGTATGACATCATCAAAGACAACGAGCCCAATAACAACAAAGATAAAGCCAAGAATTCATCAGAATGCAGTACCCCTGAGCACCCGACTGGGGGGCTGTTGCGGAGTAAGGTATAACTGCACCTCCTCTTCCCCACAAGAGCTCAGAGGACATCAGGCAGGTGAATTGTTCTGGCACTGTACTCCATTAAATCTCCAGCCACATGATCATCACTCTTTTCCTTGGGCCATTTTTCCTCCCATAGCCTAATTCAAAACTGGATACAGTTATTTGGTTGAACTCACAAAAATAGGTCAACTGAGTTAAACCACTCAGAACAAAGTGTTTTGACCTCACAGGCATCTGTAGTAGATAGAATACTTTGCATCACCAGGTCAGCTTATGATACCATCACTCACTATTCCATTTCACTTGACACTCATGATCATATATAAATATGATCATATTGATCATTACAAGTACAGTATTGTGCAAAAGTCTTACAGATACATTGTATTTAAAGCCATGCGTCTGGGCAGTAAGTGTGCTGTTATTTGTATAAACATTAGAATAAATACAAATAAACTCATTATCTCATGAACTAGATTGAAGAATGATGATTGGTTCTTGATGTTCTCTACTCAATGCTCCAGCCAATGTAAGGATTTGTTAAATTCATGAGCAGCATACATAATGAAAAATTGATTAATCAAACCAGATATTAAATGACAGCTACAAATACTACTGGACTGCCATGATGAAAGGTTTGGAAATGTTCCACATTCCACATATTATCACATTACAATACATACAATTGTTACTGATTTTATTTATTATTGGTATTTATGTAATATTGTTTTTTTTTCTGAGCATATATACAGGGGTATATACCATATATATCTTACTTAATATAGGTGACTGAAGCCTTTGTACTGTATTACTGACATTTGGTAACACTTTCTTTGAAGCCTGTATTTATCAGTCAATATAAAAATGTTTATAACTTTTTATAATTTGGCAATAATGCTTTGTAAGCATACTTATAAACTCAAATAATGATCTAGTAATATAATTATATATTATAACTCTATTTAAAATTGCCCTATTTAAAATTGCCCTATTTAAAATTGCCTTAATATGTTTATGATTCACTATTATGCATTATAAACAATGATCTGCACAGTTATAAAGACTTTACTACAATTATAAAAACATTCTAAACAATCAATCAATTTACTTGAAGGATTCTGTGACAGCACTGATTGTGTATAATATTTGTATAATTATAATAAGGTTATGTAGATCATTATTTGTTTATAATGTATGATAACATAAATGTTATAACGTGTTTATAAGTCATCAAACCCTGAGTTATATGTAATTAGAGCCTTGTGATACATTATTTGTGTATAGTTATTTGTTTGCTTACAAAGTGTTATTACCAAGTTATAAAGCGTTATAACTACATTCATAATGGCTTATAAATACAGGCTTCAAAGAAAGAAATATAAAATAATTGAAGGCATACAACTGTCATTAAATTAGTTACCTGTACTGCAGTGCCTAGTCGACTAATAATCTCATTAAACATAAATACATTCTTCATAATGTATCTCATTATCTTTCTAAAATCCACAAAACAATTCTCTAAATGTAAACATTTCTCTTTTTGCATTTGTTAATAGCAGTTCCCCAAGAACAACATGAACAACAAGAGGACCCCATCTGTGAGCATTATCGAAGTGTGACGGGACTAATTTCTTCCATGAGCTTCTGATATAATGACAGCACATGCTGGTTCAGCAGAGTCCATCCAATTACTGGGATGAGCCAGGTATTGTGGTTACTGGATGCAGCCAGTCTCTCGAAGATCCAAATTGGGCCAGAAGAACTGCAGGTCTGGCCTGAGAGAAAGGCCACAGAGAGGTGATAACAGCAGGATGGCAGGACGTCCACAGTCTCCACCAGCCTCCAGGGGTTTTGGAGATAAAGCTAAGCACCATGACCAGCAGAGAGGTGATTAACTCAGCCAGAGAGTTGCCGAATGAAAAGCAAGAATGATGGGGTTTCTCTGCTGCTTATCAATAAACAGCCAGCTGCTTTCTGCATCATTATACGGGCATGAGCGAGGAGAGCAGTGCAAAAGCCATTGACTGCTCTCTCTTCCCTTCTATTCTTCTCCTCCCATGCCTCCATTCTCCTCCTGATTTGACCCGCCTCATCCTTTTTTGAGCCTAACTTTTCACTCGTTTTCATCTTTTACAGTAAAGCTATAATAATTTCTTTGAAGAAAGCAGGTTCTTTTTATGGCGGCTGATGTCGCTGTAGGCACTGGATTCTAATAGCAAATCTGCTGGTGCTTTGAATGAATATGATGGTTTATTCTTTTTTATGGCCATCGTTCATCTGGGAGCTGACTCTGAGCTGCAGTTTTCGCTTCATAAGCCCATTTTATTGATGTGTGTATATAGTGAAGGCTCACATTAGTCAGTTGAGATGTGATTTAGTATAAAATGTTCTAGTTACTTTAACTCAAGTTTAGGTTTAGCTGCTTTTTCACTGTTTCTTTTTAGTCCATTTGGTATTAGAGAAGCTGTTGTTTTTAGAGAGGTATTAATTTTATGAACATTGATGGGTTTGTATGTGCAGGTAGATTTCACAGTTTCCCTCTGCCATTAGACCACTAAAATATAGCTGGACTGTTTAAATGATTTAAGTATTTTCAAGGAAAACTGCCTGAATAATGATGTTTGCTATATATTTGTAGTCTTTTCAGTTCCTTAAACCTACACATTTGTTTCTAACCTTAACGCACCCTCTGCTTGTTCACTCTCAGGGACATAAACGTCCATCCAGAGAATTGGTAGCTAATTTTGGAATGTTTAATGCAAGCATGCAGAGAACAAGACATCAAGGATCAGTGCTGAATAATCATACAGTCTGCCAACAAGGGAATTTTGTTTTCTTTCAGCTTACGTAATCTGAGCACATGCATATTAATATTGCAGTATCTGCAAAGTCTTTCTCTTTGATTCTGAATATTTTCTCATATTTAGTCACTCACATTTACTGTGGTTCTGTAGAAGTTACACATATCATAATCTTTATGGATAATATCATATACTTCAGAAGCTTTGGCCAAAAACCCTTTTTTATTAAGAGAGGTGTATATGTAACCTGCCAATAAAAGACAAGTGGATCTATAGTAAGGAAGTGGACATTGGTCAATAACGGTGATAAAGGAGCTGCTGTCTTATCAGTAATTAAAGACTCTTGAAGAAAGACATCCCGTATATGTCAGTGCTAAAGGACATGTCTCTAAAGGACATCCCCTCGTATATCCTACGGATGCCAATATATCCTTCAGGGAGGAGGGGCCTCGTCTCCAATCAAGGGCTGAAAACATCTCACATCAGCAATAACCCAGCAGCAAAGGGAACCAGGACTTTCCATCAAAAAGTATGGGATAACTTCTGGCATTTGGAGGATAAAATAGAACTTTTTATAATCACATTTGCATCCCATGACACAATGTCAGTGGAATATGCCTGTTTGATCTGTTAAATTTGGACTAAAATTATAATTATCTTGAAAGGACACTGAAAGCTACAATAATCTACAAGTTTTAATATCAAAAGTCATAGTTTCCCACTGGAAATGTCAAAAGTTTCCATTAATTTAAGATGAATGACACAATTTAAAAGAATGTATTTAATGTCTGTTGTAATGGTTTTATTTTATGACATCATGCTTGTTGTACTGGATGCCTTTTTATGATGCTTACAGAAGAAAAGTGGGATGCTTGTTTTTAATGTGCTTTCTACATCTCAGTGGATATTGCAATTCTTCACTTGGGAAGAATAAAATGGGAAAATACATTTTATCATAAATTTCCAGTTTTGCCAAGCCAATTTAGATTCCCAATAGTCTGTGCTTTTGATGTTGTTAATTTAATTCAGTTTCAATGTCTTTCAATGAACTTATTTTAAGATAACAGGGGTACTTGTTTTTTTTTTAGTTAATATAGCATTTTTCTTTTATTTTAATTACAGTATATGAAACCTAAGACAAAGACATTTGGTGAGTAAAAATGACTGGACTTGCTCTTACTGTTAGCATGTAACCTTTCCCATAATCCAGTTCTTCTGTGGCAGAAAACGATCCACAGATATTCCCAATTATATTTATATCTTGATGGCAAAAACCAGATAGAATTACAGCAATTCAACATTCTGCATGTGTGGATTTTTTTTGGAAAAAAGAAGAAAGATAATCATTTATACTAAATAAGACAAGTATACTCAATGATTTAGTTGTGTTTTAAAGGAATGATTGCTTTAAAGAAATACAGTAGATGCACTGTATTCATAGAGTTAATCTGAGCTTAAACGTTTCAGAGCTGCCTTAATAAAACTTCAAAGCGTCAACTTTATGTAAAATAATTGTAAAAAAAATTTGTCATTTTTACTCCCAAAACTGAATATGTATGTATATATATATATCAGCATGGGTGACATATGGTATACGGTTTGTACATGAATCATATAGAGGTACATGATTTGTGTGACTTGATAAAACCAATATTCATAGATATGTTTGCATCTAAATGACTTTGTGTCTCATTTACAATTTCTTCATAAAAAGTGAAAAAGAAAACCACACACACACACACACACTCACACACACAAACAAACGTAAGACACATATCAGGTGTTGAAAGTGAACTATATGTGACCCCACCAGGGAAAACCAGGTCAAAGTCATTCTTTTTTTCAAAATTTGTTTTTTTCAAAACAACTTTTTTTGTGAATTTAAATTTTGTTTTTGATCAAAATATGTACTCTGATAGATATCTGAGACTGTTATCTTTCATTTACAGCAATAATACAGAGTGGTTAAGTTTTGTTGCTAATGTGAGTAACACAATATTGACACGATATCTCAAGAAGTTGCCCAGTGACTTTGGCCTGGTTTTCCCTGGCGGGGTCACATATTACAATTTAATTAATTCCAAAAAGAATTAAAAATTTTGATGCATCTGACTACAGAACAGTTTTTTTCATTTTGCCTCAGTCCATTTAAAATGAGTTTTGGACCAGAGAGGATAGAAGTGTTTCTAAATCGTGTTGACATATGGATTCTTCTTTGCATGATACAGCTTTGACTTTGTGGATTGCATGGCAAACTGTATTGAGACAAGGATTTCTGGAAGTGTTCCTAAGAACATGCAGTGATTTTCAGCACTTGGTTTTGTGCCTTCCACACAAAATTTGAATTTCTGAATTTCTGCAGGTTCTCTAAATCTTTTCATAATATTATGTACTGTAGACTGTGGATATTCAAAGTTTTCTCAATTTCAAGTTGAGGAACATTTTTCTGAAATTATTTAACAATTTTAAAACAGTTGTAAAGCTGAAGCTTCTCCAGCGTTTTTTTTTTTTTTTAATTAGTAACACTTATTTTCCTTTTGTTGTCCCTGTCCCAATATTTTTTAGATGTGTTGCTGCTATCATGTTCTAAATGAGCTACTATGTTTTCATGAAATGGTAAAATGCATCACTTTCAACATCTGATATGTGTTCTATATTGTGAATACAAGTATGGGTCTATGAGATTTGCAAATAATTTCATTGTGCATTTAGTTACATTTATTCACATTTTATACAGTGTTCCAACTATATAGTGTCCCGGTGTTTTTTGGACAGAGATCTGTGTTTTTCATATATTTCACAAAACAGCACCATACCACTCAAAAGCCTTGGATAACCCAGTATTTTCCATGACAACATACTTTTGTAGAAAATGATTTTCTTAGTAGTTTAGAGACTATAATAAAATCCACAAATTCTGCTACGCCAAATACTAAAACTTTTATGGTAGAACCGTGAGGTAGAACAGAGTCACTACTTTTTAAATCAGTTTTGATGTCTTCTACAAGTTGTTGTCAGTGACCTTGTAGACTTTAATACAGATGTTTACTCCCCGCTAGAACTTTAGGACTTGTTTAGCTCAGAGGATCATGGGACATATCAGGAATATCATAAATACACTAAAATAGGACACAATAGCCCAAACAAATTCAATGAACACTGTATATAAGAATACAATATATTTGCCTACAAACAACCCCCAAATAAGCACCATTAATCACTAGAGATATGTGCATTTTTCAAATAAAGTTCTGTTATGCTAACTCAAACCACTTGTCCATCATAGTCTTACATCCCATAATAACTTTTGAAAAATATGTCCTAAACTTCCACCTGAAAGTAAATTGAACTGTACTAAAGCCTATAAACTCACTGTCAACAACTTGTGGGAGACACTAAAACTAAAAAGCAGTGACATTGTCTTCAAACAGCTAGAAAATAAAATCATTTTAGTGTATACAACCCCAAATAAGAAAATGCTGGGTCAGAAAGTGTAACTAAAGAAGCTTATATTTATTATATAATTATATCAAAATATTTATTTTGATTTTTATATCACTTCAGACTGTATTAAACCAATATTTTTATCTGATGAATATACACTTATTTGTTCATATTCATTTGTTAATATACATCCATTCTTGCATTACAGGCCTGCAACACATATCAAAAACGTAAAATCATTGAAATTTTCAAAGAAGTTTAAATGTGTGCAGCATGTGGTTTTGCATTGTGTTGTTGAAAAATGCATTTATGTCACTAGAAAAGATGCTATCTTGAACACAGCATATGCTTTTCTAAAACCTCAAAGTAATTTTCTGCGTTAATGCTGCCATCACAGAAGTGTAAGTTACCTTTGCCAATAGCATTGTCATGACACAATACCATGACTGACCCTGACCTTCAGATTTGTTGTCCGTCTGAATGATCTTTTTCATCTTTGGTCCAGAGCACACGGTGTCCATTTCTTCCAAAAAAAATTTTATTTTCACTATGTTATGGTTGGGCCCTGATGTCTCAGAGCTTAGCGAAGTCAATGCTGCTTCTGGTCATTGTTAACATAAGGCTTCTTTTTGCACAGTAAAGTTTTAAGTGGCATTTGTGAATGTAAAACTATTGTAATTCTTCACAAAGGTTTGCCAAAGTAATCTCTTGACCATGTGGTTATATCAGCTGCTGATGAACGAGTGTTCTTGATGATGTCTGAGGGATCAGTGATCAAGGATGTTCAGCTTCTGCTTGTGCCATAAGCCTTTATTCACTGAAATTCCTCCAGATTCCTTGAATCTTTTAATGATAGATTTTTACATTTCAATAATTTTCTTACACATCTGATAACAAACTGAAAATCATTTGCTTTTCTTTGCTCTTCAAAGACACAGGCTTTCATGGATACTGTTCCAAATCATGAATCTAAGCATCTGCTGACATCTGTTTGAAGTCATATCATTATTTTGGTTTTCTTTAACCTTATTACTAGCCCTAAATTGACTCTGTCCCCAACATTTTTTGGCATGTGCTACAGGCTTGAAATGCAGGAATGGATATATATTAACAAATGAAATGAAGTTGACCAATGCAATGAAATAAAAGTCAACGTAAACATATTTGTATTTTCCATACTGTCCTAACTTTTTTCTCATTTGGGGTTTAATTATATTATATTTATAGTAGCACTATATTTATAATCCTTCTGGTAAATGATGCAGTTGAGTTATTGAATGCTATTTTATTCAACTGAGGAAGTGTAGGGGATTCAGGGGGATATGGGGGTTTAATTTACTGTAATGTTGGATGGATTTTAATTAACATTTTGGCAGTTTGCTGCTAACAGAGCTGCTCTGTAGTTTGGAATCCTTCCTCAACACTTTCATTCCTGCTAAAGAACAATCAATAGACATGCCTTCACTTCACAAGAACACTGTCTTGGATTGGAATGAGGCCATTGCTGCAGCTTTTTTTTTTTTTTTTTTTACTGTCGTTAAATCTTTCAAGGGCATCTACTTGGTCCATTTGCTCTCTCGGACACGTCAGTTCTTGCAGATTCATGCTGCTTATGTAGTGATTTAAAAGTCTGGCTTCAATTGCAGAGCAGACCAACTTTTCTGGCTGCTCGACATTTTGTAAAAGTGAACCACCTAACATAACCTTACATGTCCTATTTGTAGAAGGCCGTGTTACACTTAAATTGTGTCTCATGCAATAAGGTGCAAGGTATTCCAATGATGACTAACTTCAAATCTCATTATAAAGAGCTGTTGCAAACTCTCAGTGTGTACTTGTACTGGTCTGGAGGAACAAGCTCATAAATTATTCTTGACATGTCTAGGTCGCTGCAAGGCACCCAAATGTGTCGTTTATTACTGGAAGAGCAAAACTGGCAATTTTCCATGTGTACAGGCTTAAAGGAAAGTAAAGTGATTAAAACATAATAATTCCATGTAAATTAACTAGTCAATAATTAAGTAAGATGTTTGTAATTCACTAATGTTTCGTCAATTAACTAATGATCTTCTTGAAGACATATTTACTTTTGATAACACTACCTATAAAGGAAACATTGACACAAATGTTTTTTATGAAATGTTTATACAAA
Source organism: Crenuchus spilurus (assembly GCA_036984385.1). NCBI lineage: Eukaryota > Metazoa > Chordata > Actinopteri > Characiformes > Crenuchidae > Crenuchus > Crenuchus spilurus. The sequence continues at coordinate 37,079 of BRDA01009517.1, read as the reverse complement.
TGGAATACTGTAAAACATGTTTGTGAATACAATGCTACCCTGTAACAACAAATAATCCAATTTGAGAATCCAAGTTTAATATGTGCATTCACAAAATGGTAACTTCACTGATAACCTTGTTAATGTAAAAAAAATTGTAAACGAAGTTATAATGGACCTTTCCTATAGATTCTGTTATTATTAAATGTCCACATAATGGTGACTACAGTTGGTCAAATAGTGTAACAAAGCAGTTTTGCTATGACAGTAATGATATATTCAAATGTTCACTTTTTCTATATGTAATTCAGTCATTTTAATAGCCTGCAACAATAGATTATAACCAAATCTACAAACAATGATAAAAGCTGCACTGATTCCTGTTCTGTGATGATTTGTCAATGCAAGACTGAAAAATATTTGAGCAATTTTACTTTATTAGTATAAAAAAATAATTATTTATACTAATATACTAAATATACTATAGCATTGTTGAATTTGCAGTGTACATTTACTCAATTACATGTCTAAGAGGAAATTAAAGTATCCTATCTTTACATTTTCAATTAGAGCTTCAAAGTTCTTGAAAAAATATTTTTTTAATTAGGTTATTGCTATTAGTTATTTTGACGGTCTGGTACAGCTTATCTACTGATTCTCAAATGATTGCAAAATGTCTCAAGAAACTTGAGCATTGTACATTGAACATTGTAAATTGTGTACAGCAATGATTTTCAACATGTGGGCCCCATCTCATCAGTGGGAACAGGGGTGCTGCTAGAGGACATTGGCCAAAAGTTTATTTTTTAATTCGATTTTTAATTAGATATTGTGTGAATTATTGGCAAATAGCAAAATATGTTTATTTTGAGTCTGACACAGTAAAGTTGCTGACATAGCTAGAAGGTGGACTAGCAAATTAGTTAAGTTTATATTAGTGCAAGTCTGACTGTAACATTTTCTTGTATTATATGAGTTTTACCCATCAGGGTTAATAATGGGGTCTTTCAAAGGGAAAAATCCTGTGGCTGTACTACCTATGTTCAATAACAGAAAGAAGGAACTACTGCTCTGTGTTGTGTGTTCACAGGCCTTGTCAAATAATGCTTTGAAGCTGAAGCAATTATGTGGGACACATGCAATGTTTCATGTTGGGTTAACTGGGTCATGAGTTTGAGAATCCCAAATTTGCAGCATTAGGAAAATATTATTTATTAAAAAATATGTAATTGGGAGCGGCACGGTGGCTTGGTGGTTACTATGATCGCCTCTCAGCACTGGGGTTTTGGGTTCGAGTTTCATCTAGGTTTCCAAGTTCTCCCCGTCTCTGAATGGGTTTCCTCCGGGGTCTCTGGTTTCTTCCCACAGTCCAAAAACATGTGGGTCAGGTGGATTAGGTACTCTAAATTGTGTATGTGTGTGTGTGTGCGCACCCAGCGATTGATTGGTGCCCTGTCCTGGGCTTACTTGGAATAATGTAATGCCTTGCCCTGCACCCAGTGATGGGGTAGGGGCCTAACCACAACCCTGATTAAGGATTAAGCAGGTGTGGTAATGGATGGATGGAATGGAATATGTAATTAAATGTCAGTTAAAGACAAATTGAGCATCTGCAAAGCCTTTACAATGGACCATCCAAAGAAAGTATACAAAGCAAATTCTTATCATATGTGTATCATACCACCTACGCTAAATTGTCTTTTTTTTGCAAGGAAAAATGCTGTCAGTTAGTCAAAACATATTTATAACTTTATTTTAATGCAGATACTTTTTAACCTTCACTCATATATTTTAGGCCATACACTTGTACTTAATTGAGAAAAATGACAGAATAACAGAATACTTTCACTTAAGTACAGGTTCCCAGTACTTTTACTGTCTTTCACTGATGTCATAAGTGATGTCATATGTATTTTCTTGAAGTCACCTATTTATGACTTAATTATCTGAATATGTAATTAAAGCCTCATGACTATAAATCAACTCAAAACTACAAATTAAATAAAGCACATAAACAGATGTTGTTTTCACCTTATGGAACACTTTCTCATAGTCTATTCACAGCTCTCAGACAACGAGCCTCACATTCCTCTTGAGTGTTGAATCTGTTGCCGTTGCCCTTGCATCCACCATACCAGAAGGGAGTGCACTCACGCTTGAGACCATCAAAGTGCCATTTTAAAGAAAAGTTATAGCATCTCCCCAGATCATGAGCAAGCTGGCAAACATCTGTACAGAGAAAAGCAGAATGTTTTTAAGATTACACACTTTTTTAAGAGAAGCAAATTCTTTTTTTTTCTAGCTGTTTTGAGACTATAATAAAGTCGGAAATGTTGATTCCCCAGATTTTTAGTTCAGTTTTGATGTCTGCCACAAGTTGCTGAGAGTGGGTTTATAGTTTTTAGTACAGCTGTTTACTCTCTGCTGGATGTATAGCACATATTTTGAATGTCATGGGACATAGGAATATCATGGATACTCTTAATAGTTCATAAACATCCTCAATAAACACTATTAAACACTAGAATAGGAGGTATTTCTCCAAAAATAAATGAATAAAGAGAACAGAAAATAGAATAAACAGTCTGTAGACTAGAATATCATATTTGTCCATATATCTATTTAAATTATTAAACTATTAAACACGAGAAGACAATAGGCCTCAATAGACACTACCTATGCTAGAACATATTTTTTTTTACTGTAAACAATCTCATTTAACATTATTAATCACTAGAACAGATACAGGAGTATTTGAAAGTTTGTGAATCACTGCGTCTTCTATATTTCTGCATATAAATGTCATCAGATTGTCACACAAGTCTTACAATCAAATAAAAAGTCAAACAAATAAACACAAAAATATGTGTCCCTTTAGAATTAGCAGATAATCTGAAGGTGATATTAGAGTCAGGTGTTTGTCAATCAATGGGATGACGATCAGATGTGAGTTGGTGCCCTGTTTTATTTAATAAAGAACAGGGATCTAGCAAAGTCTAATCTTCACAACACATTTGTGGAAGCGTATCATGACACAAACAAAGGAGATTTCTGAGGACCTCAGGTGTGGTTGACCAACAAAAATCACACCAAGAGAAAAGTGTGTAATTGTCCACAAGATCACAAAGGAACCCAAGTTAACTTGTCAGCAACTAAAGGCCTCTCATACTGAGGTTAATGTTCATGAGTCCGCCATAAATAGAATACTTAACAACAATGGTGTGCATGGCAGGACTGCAAGAAGATAGCTGTTGCTCTTCAAAATGAAGATTGTTGCTTGTCTGCAGTTTCCTAAAGGTCACATAAACAAGCCAGAGGGCTACTTGAACTTGAATGCTTTGTGGACAGATGAGACCAAAATAGATCATTCTAGTATAAATGAAAAGTGTTATGTTTGGAGAAAGGGATACTTGCACTCCAGCATCTGTGAAACATGGTAGTGGGAGTGTCATGGTTTGGGCCAGTTTTACTGCATGTGGACCAGGATCACTTGCCATTTTTCATGGAACAAGGAATTCTGAATTATACCAATTATAAAGGAAAATTGGAACATCTCTCTTAATTTCAAGAGAACATAGGTCATACAGCAAGACAATGACTGAAAGCACAAGTTGTTCTACAAAAGAATGGTTAAAGAAGAATAAAGAATAAAGAAATTCATGTTTTGGAATGGCCAAGTCTAAATCATGTCCTTAATCCAATAGAAATGTTGTGGAAGCAAGCAGTTTACCCTCCAACATAACAGAGTTGGAGCTGTTCTATAAGAAAGAATGGGCAAAAATTCCTCCAAACAGATGTGCAGAACAGATTACCAGAGACATTTAACTGCAGTTGTTCCTGCACAAGCGGGTCACACCAGATACTGAATGCAATGATTCACATACATTTGCCAATCATAGACATGTAATATTAAATTGTTTTCCTCAATAAAAAATTACGGTAACACTTTCTATGAAGCCTACATTTATAAAGTCATTATAAATGTGTTTATAACTTTTTATAACTAATAATGCTTTGTAAGCATACTTATAAACTCTTATAATGCATCATGAGGCTCTAATTATATATTATAATTCAGGGTTTGATACCTTATAAACATGTTATACCATTAATGTTATAATTCATTATAATGTATTTTAAGCAAATAATGTTCTGCACTGTTATAAAGGCCTTATTACAATTATAAAGCATTATGAACAATCAAAATGTCATCACAGAGGTTTTCATACACAATAATTTTGTCTCATTGATTGATTTGGTTCTCCGTACAACTTTAGGACTTTAGGACTCTGTACAACTCCTAAGGACTTTAGGACAATCTGATGAAGTTTTAGGTCAAATTTATACAAAAATATTACAAAATTCTAAATGGCTCACAAAATTTCAAGCACTTCTCAGCTCAGTATGTCTCACATGTAAACCACACATATAGGATCATTTACTTCAGCTCATGATATATTGTTTATCCACTTGATTTTTAATATTAGCATAATTACATGATTACAACAGTGAAAAATGTACTGTTATGTAAAAGTCAATTAAGAACTACTTACAATAAGATGGAAGGTGGAGTAGAGAGTACACAACATGCATCTTTTTACTATCATTGAAGGAATATTATACACACTACAGTACAGTACAGTACACTGCAAAGCCAAAGTGTGATACACATACATAACAGCAGTCAGCTGGAGCACACATTGTGTGCTAATGTCACACTACAATACACACTAAATGTATCTGTTAATACATCCTGCATAATTAATACTGTCCTTTTGAAGAAAAATGAGTAAAGTAAATAAGAATTCTTAACAATAACTGTATTGTGATTGCAAGAGTAATATTCTAATGCTTTATGTACTTCTTTACATTAAATATTAATACAACCTACTGCTAGTTAAGCTATTACTTGTTATTTATACATTTGTTTCATAGTTACAGTGCAATCAATTCTTAGCTGATCAACCAGAAGATACATGGCTTTAATTAAATCTTTATCTGGACTTTTATCACCTTAGTTAATGTGTGTGCGTGTGTGTGTGTGTGTGTGTGTGTGTGTATGTGTTGTCTAGTTCTCTTTATAGGAACCAAACCTACCCTCAGATGTTGCTGGCTCATCCTTCAAAAGATGTTCAAATTCTGTAAGTGAAATTGTGGCATGTAAGTTTTTGAAAGATATGACAATATTTAGTGAGACTTGTCACTTGTGATGTTGCCTTACCCAGTCCTCCACACGTCTCCATGCACTCCGCTTCAGTAAGGAAGCGATTGTTGTTTCCATCACATCCGCCATACCAGAAATGGGTGCATGTCCCAGTCTCTCGATTATAAAACCAGCGGGGCTCATAATGGGAGCACACAGTGCCCATGTCCTTCTTCAGTAAACATCGGGCTGAAATGCAAACATTATCAAGCTCTCAATTAACCTCATGCACTGAGAACAGTACATTACTACACTGAAGAAAAACAACAGCATCCAGTATCGTATTATGTTAATCCATGAAATTATTAATCTTTATCATTTTGAACAAAAGCTGTAGGACATTCTAAACATTGCAAAAGAAAATGCAAATATATGTTTGATTTCATTAGGAAGCTTAACATAATTTTGTTCTAATGTGCACTGTGGGCGGCACAGTGGCTTAGTGGTTCTTAGAGGTCTTGGGTTCGAGTCCACATCTGAGCGGAGTTTCCATGTTCTCCCCGTGTCTGCGTGGGTTTCCTCCGGGGACTCCGGTTTCCTCCCACAGTCCAAAAACATGGAGGTCAGGTGGATTGGGTACTCAAAATTGTCCGTAAGTGTGTGTGTGTGTGTGTGTGTGTGCGTGCATATGTGTACACCCAGCAATGGACTGGCGCCCTGTCCTGGGCTTAGCTGAATAGTGTAATGCCCTGTGCCCAGTGAAGGGGTAGGGGACTAACCGCGACCCTGATAAGGATTAAGCGGGTGGGATAATGAATGAATGTGCACTGTACAGTGTAAATTGGAATGACAAAGTCGGTCTATGTCTATGTCTTATGTATAAATGGACAAAAGTTAACCAGGGAACTACAACAATAGTATTAATTATTATAAAAAATGACATGGACATTTTTGACTATTTTTACTGCTCAATTTCTGGACAATCATTTGTTTAATTCCAACTTTTAATTCTTAAAATCAGTTCTCCAGGTTTTTTCCAAACAACTGTAGTATTCCAGCTTCAAAACAGCACACCTTTTTAAAATAATTTTTTACCAAATTTTCTCCCTATAGTAATGGTAGCCAATCACCCATCCATCTGCTAGGACTCTTCCAATCACTTGCAATGTCTGATGCATGTGAAGTCAGCCACTGCCTCTTTTCCAACTGCTGATACATTATCACTGGGCAGCCAATGCTTGGAAAAAAAGCAGAGGATCCCAGCTCTGATGTCTCAGTTGGCAGCCTACATCTGAGTCAGCGAACATTACTTAGTACTGATGGGAGAGAGTGCCATCTACCCACCCAGAGACAGCATAGCCAATTTTACTCTCTCAGGCCCTGGCTCTCGATGGTAAGCAGCATGACTGGGATTTGAACTTGTGATCCTCTGATCACAGTGTCAACATCTTAGTTTGCTGAGCCACTCGAGGTGCAGCACACATTCCTAAAGTCTGATGTGAATGTATTATTAAAGTGAATATGAGTTGAGATAACATTTTATATATATATATATATATATATATATATATATATATATATATATATATATA
>BRDA01009517.1:17755-30355 GCA_036984385.1 Crenuchus spilurus | reverse complement strand
TATATATATATTAAAAATAATATAAAAAAGCACAATACTGTATTACAAAATTCCACATTTTTTACATAATCCCATAATTTAAACACGTAAAACAGTCTGAGAAAACAATAAACAGTCGGAGATATGCACACTTACATTTATCAGAACCAGTCTGGTGTGGTACGTCTTTTTGTCCTTCCTCTTTCTCCACAGAGGCCTCAGTGTATGCTTTTCTTTCTATGAAAGATGCTGTTTGCTCATTTAGATATGTCTCATTGTACACATCCTCATATATATCTGTGAATGTTTCTGTATATATGTCTGTGTATGGCTCCTTATAGACCTCTGTAGTTAACTCCACAGCCTCTGTAGTCACTGGAATGGTGGACAGATCAACTCTGACAAACGAAGGCACAGTTAGTCAGCAATACTGTACTTTAGTGCTTGACAAAAACCCATGACTTGGCTGACAATTGCAACAAGTAACTAATCTAAACAATAAAAAAACGTATGATTAATTAGAAATGAAAACATTACACAATATAACATTAGAAATTATTCTTATTTCATAGGAAAAACAGTGTCACAAAAATTTTGAGAGCATATGTATGTATATAGAAAAAAGTTTGTTTAAGAGGCCTTGTTACCTTTCTGTTGGAAGAACGGGACGGATATGCCCAATTGGTCGTGGTACAAAGGTGCTGCATTCACTATTTTGAGATGAAGGCTTGGGGAAGAAGTCTCCTGTAACCAGGTGAAAAGAAATTATACAGTGGTACCTGAAAGTTTGAACCCTTTAGAATTGTCTATATTTCTGCATAAATATGACCTAAAACATCATCAGATTTTCTAAAATTGATGATTGTTGATGATTTGATGATTTTCTAAGAAGTCCTAAAAGTAGATAAAGAGAACCCAGTTAAACAAATGAGACTTGCTCATTTATTTATTGAGGAAAATGATCCAATATGAAATATGTGTGAGAGGCAAAAGTATGTAAACCTTTGCTTTCAGTATCTGGTGTGACTCCCCCCAGATACTGGATTGTTGTCTTCCTGCATGACCCACCTTCTCTTGAGATTCAGTTCATGGACAGATGTCCTGACATTTTCTTTAGAATTCTCTGATATAATTCACAATTCATTGTTCATCAATGATGACAAGCCGTCCTGACCCAGATGCAGCAAATCAGGCCCAAACCTGATACCACCACCATGTTTCACAGATGGGATAAGAATAAGTGTAATATTATGTCTCATTTGTTCTACTTTTAGGACTTGTGTGAACATCTGGTGATGTTTTAGGTCATATTTATGCAGAAATATTCTAAACCATATATTACTGGCCATTGTTATCCCCTTCAATCTTTGATTTACCATTTAGTACCTACTATCAACTGTTTGATGTGTACAATGAAATCAGTATGCATGTTATGTAGTGAAGGTGAGGAAATGTTTACTTGTATGAAGGTTCACATATGGAGCTTTTGTGTTTAATTGGTTAATCTGTATTTAACCAATAAAACGAGGCAGGGAGTCTTTTATCATATTTGGTTGAGTTTTATATGGTATTCTTTGCCAAAAATGTATTGATCTGCTGTTTTTTATGCAGTTTTGCAATGTAAATAAAATGTGAAATCAAGGCCTGAACATTACTGTAAATATGTTTTTAATATTGACAATACTAGTGCACCTCTTTGTTATACATAAATGACATATTTAAAACCTTTTTTTGTCTTAATGTTGATATTCCTTGAGTAGTAATATACTTAAACTCAAAATGTCTCATTTTTACACTGATCAACAGTCTAACAAAAAAGGCTTGAAATGTCATTTTACATGTAACAAACCTGTAACAGTTTACCTATGAATTAAATTATAAAAAACATAAATTAATTTGTTCATAATATTTTCATTTTTGGTAATGCACCAGTAAATGTGTGACAAATTAAAGGAAAAACCAACATAAATCGTCTTAGCAAGGTTGGGCCACCACCACAACCACATTGAGCTGCTTGAAAAGCCTCGGTACATCTTTAGCATAAATTATGCAGTCTCTGTTAGTGTCTTGGAGGGATTGAACACCCTTACAAAAGAACACACTTTCTTACAAAAGATATTCTCTCAGTGGTGTTAACATGTCAGTGAGATCTAGTGACTAAAGTCTCAGTATACAATTTACATTGTTTTCATAATCATTAACTCATCCATGACCTCTTATGTTTTTGTAGGTATAAATTCTAATTCATAATGCACAAGCATACTTACTCATTGAATGTGCACTTTCAACCATGAATCCACACAGATGTAGACATAGATGGCACTTTAGTCAATGTTCCAATTGAACACAGCCAATATGGCGGTCTTTGGGACTGAAGCCCCAGTAAACTCTTTTATTATGCTATCCACTTATTTATTTTCTTTTAATAGTTCACTTGTTTGTAGCAGGTAAAATAAGAGTAAATTAGCGTTTTTGCTATTTAGCAGCATGTGCTGTATGTGTGTACTGTAAGCATGTTTACAACAAGCGTGCTGATTAAATTTTCAACCACTATAGATAACCATGTGGTCAGAACTAAATATAAAATGAAAGTAGTTCATAAGTCTACCACGTCTAAAAGAATGAAGCTCAATGTTCCATGGCAAGGAAACAGTGAAATAAATCATTCTTACTGGTAAGCATGCGAAGGAAGGCTCTTAAGAAACGCTGAGCGTACTTCAGGTCTTTTAGTGCTAGGCGTCCCAGATGCACCAAATGTTGCTCCAGTGGCGCAGTGGTCAGTTCTTCAGCCTGAGTCCAGCTGAATTTCTCTCCTACTGTCAGAGTGAACAATACTATGTCCTGACATCTGCAAAGCTTAGAGACATAGTCCAGCTCTTCTTTGTCCATGAACCCAGAGTCCTCACCGAGAACTGCTAGCACCATCTGCTTCTTCCTGGGTGCTTCTGCTTCCATTAAAACGTTGGTCACCATCCATTCCAATGCAGAATCAAGGCGTGATGAACCACCAACTTGCTCCATGGATTCAGAAATGTGCCTCTTTATCATGCTGCTGTTCTTAAATGTACTCAGACCAAACTCTTCCTTGATGTTAGAGGAGGAGTATGCAGAGCTCTGCTGGTAGACAGCAATTCGTGCCTGACCATCTTCCGTGCTGGGTTCTTCACTTACAGACACTTCCTCCAGTATAGAGACTAACAGCTCCTTAACATCAGAGTACTGATCAGTCTGTATGTCATACGATGCATCCATCATTATAGTCAGATCTACATCCACCTCCTCAGGCTGAGGATTCATAATAATGCCACATGTTGGGTCTGGGTTGCAGCGATCTACAGAGAGAAATGTCTATTAATTTACTTCACAAGACAGCTTCAAATGCCTTTTTCCATTAAACTGACCTCCCACTTTATTCTGTGTACAGTCACAGACTGTAGCCCATCTGTTGTCATGTACAATTTGTTTGCCACTCTCTTCCTCATTAAACACTGGTCAGTTTCTGATCACAGAACCGCTGTTGAACAAATTGTCAACACAGCAATGTTGAAAAATATGGACATGGCATGGCATTATGTGGCAGTTGTATAAGAGCACAAATATGTCTGGACTAAGCTTATACTGTCTATTACTGTCACTTCTGCCCACAATTAGCATGTGAGCCAGCTTTAAAAGGCTAGTCATGGTCAGGGCCTACATGTGGTAGGAAAGGTTAGCTAATATAGATATAATGATTTACCAAAACAGATGACACACTCTTTAACCCGACTGAGTCTCTGAGCATCAAAAACCATGAAGCTCCTGGTTTCATCAGCCTGAATAACAACAGAGAATAAAAAACACATTACACAAAAGCTGTGTTGTGGCAGATAAATGTACAACATTTTTCTAATACCCTGACTACATTAATAGCAGCTCCACTGATCATACAGCTGCACTTTGTAGTTCTTCAATTACAGACATCATGTGACCACCAGTAAAGGATAGAGGACAACAAACACAAACTGTGCAGCAAAAATGAATTACTGTCTCTACAAGGTGTACCAACAAAGTAACTATGTCTAATAGAGTGGACGGTCTGTGAACATGTTATGATGTCACTACCCTGATGGAGGATTTCAGGTTTCTGCACAGCTAAGTTAGTCTAGGCTCTCTGGACCACAGTATGAACCAATCAAATGAAGTACTTTAGTGCAATGTGATATTTATTGTAGCAAAGATGTGAAAAGGAAAGAAAAACTGTACAATAGAACATAAATGATGAGTAAAGATATATACAATAAACTCTTGCTCTATACAAGATTACTGACCTCAGCCAAAAAGCTGTTGGTCCTCACTTTCTCACTATTACTCCAATAATCCCAATATCTCTAATAGCTAGAGTTGGGCATTAGAGGGTATGAATGTGAGTGTCATCCCCCTTCTCTAGTTTTCCCCCAGGCTGTAAACTCTTAGCCATACACCAATAATCACATTGGGGTGACTTGGTCATTTTTTTTCATACATAAACAATTTAATAATCATGTACAGTACTGTCCCTTACATTAGAATTCCCAATCAGAAAATTTTTGTCGTCTCTCTCCCCTGCGCTGGAATGCTGGACCCATTATCACCCTTTGTCTGCTGCTCTGCTGTACTTGTCATGCAAATCAGCGCGTCATAGCACATTCAGTCTGACAGAGAGTGTCCCTCAGTTTTAGGAAGAGTAAGTCCTCTTTCCACAAAGGAAAAAAATATTTATATAAAATAATACTGTAGAGCAGGAATCATGCTACAGGCTTGTAGAGCAGGCTTGACTAACTTAGCTGTGCAAAAACCTAAAATCCTCCATCGGGGGTAGTGACATCATAACATGTTCACAGAACGTCCACTCTATTAGACATAGTTACCTTGTTGGTACACCTTGTAGAGACAGTAATTCATTTTTGCCGCACAGTTTGTGTTTGTTGTCCTCTATCCTTTACTGGTGGTCACATGATGCTGATGACTACAGTCTGCATGTGCATTCACGCAAACACACACACACGAGCCGAGCCGAGCGATCGGCCGAGGCTGAATCGAGCCATGCAGCCGAGGCCGAACACCAAAACAAAACTTGCCCTTCGACATGCTACATAGCCCCTACACACTAGCCCTCCAGACTCTCATTTACATCACATTACCTCTCGAATGGCTCACAAGAAGGATTTTTTTTCTGCAAACCTGGGAAATGCAGTGTTAACGTCTTTTATAGTTCATAGTTCTATGAGTAAGTACATTCTTCTTCATTTAATTAATCTTTTATTTCTCTTTAGCAGGTGTCCGACTGGAAAATGCTCCTCCCTTCATAATTACGATGTGTGCACTTCTGCATGGATGAAAAGTAGTTATGCACTTGCTGGCACTCTTCGTATTTCACCTCGCAGGTAAGTATATTCACATTTGTCCATATATCATGTTCTTCTATGGAGGTGGTGAAACTGGTGGTGGGGACAGTACATACCTGACCACAACACAGGACACAGTGTTTAAAAATATATATTGAGGTGATCTTAATTAAGTGGATGGTCAATATACTGTATATGCATCTGATGTAATTGTAATTACAAAGAAATAGGGAGTCATAAATACACAAAGATAATAAATATGTACATTTAAAAATTAAATAATAAATAGATTGAAATGACTGGTTGTAAGCAAAGTCATTCATAATATAATAATTTCCTCTTCAATTATTGTATAAAATGCAAATAACAAAATTTATTGGAAAAAAACAAACAAAAAAAAAACTAAGCTAAAAATACTTTTAATCATAGTTTAGGAAGTCTGAACATGAAATAGTTTGCTTATCTGTGTTTGCTACCTGGATGGCACGATTGATGTCTGGAGCAGTCCTCAAAGCGATGACTCCCAGATTTACATCTAAGGCCTTGAACTCAAGCATGGCTGTGTTAATGTTAGAGGCATCCTCTGACGGCCCATTTGTGAAGAAGACTGCCACCTTCTTCACCAGTTTCCCATCTCTGAGTCGTTTGAAGACATTCTGAGCCACAAAGTGCATGGCCTGGCCAATCTTTCGACTATTCCTGTTATTCTGCAGAGGGATTCCCCGTACGGCTTCCAGCAGAAGCTTCTTCTTATGGTAGTCTGAGAAACGGATCAGATAATTGGTTTCATTGCTGTAGGAGAGTACAGAGACTCGAGCTCCAGCTGGACAGTTATTCTCAGTGATAACAATGTCCTCCAACAAAGACAGGGCTGCAGTACGCATCCTTCCAAACACTTGTGGGGTTACATCAGCAGACATGTCCAGAGCAATGACCAGCTCTGTAGGGTAAACTGGACACCGAGTGTGACCTAGAAAAATGAAAAGAAAGTCAATGAAGTCCAAGATGTAGCAGAAACACTAAGATATCTATAACTAGACAGACATGACTCAATAGACAATGAAATTTCACATTTAATTCAATACAATATAAGGGATTCGTTTTAAAATGCATTAATTACAGCCCTGATACATGAACGGACTGTTGGACAGATGGACGGATAGATATATGGATGATAAAATGTGGCAACAACAGAAAATCTTACCCACACAGCAAGCTGTTGAGGAAAAATAACACCAGCATTATTGGCTCAAATTGTTCAAAAGAAGCTTCATCGCTACATTTACAGTTTATTATCTATACAAGTTATAGTCTCTTCAGTGCTATTCATATGATGTTTTACAGTGATGAATTCAATGATATCAGCATAAATGTGAGCCAAATTAAATTCAAGAGTAAAACACTGTTGAAGATTAATAATCATCTTACCACAGTTTTCACGAACGTATTTCACTAATTCACATTCCTGCAAAAAAAAAAAAAAAAAACAGGGCACTAAAACATTTTTAGTGGTAGAAACTTCAAATGAACATATCTACTTTTACTTTTGCACACACACAGGCGCACAAACAGGCGCACACACACACACACACACATATACACACACACACACACAGGCATAACAGACATAAATTAAATGCTGAAAACATACTGTCTTTGTACTGGTTCCTGGTGCTCCTTTAGGGCCCTAAAGAGACAGCATATGTTACTGTGTTTTAAGACATCAGTCACTTTTAAACTGCTACTAAATGAGATAATAACATAAAGTTAGACATCTAAATAAACAAAAATTAGAGCGTCTCTGGGTAATGTACACTGTATAAACACAAAATGCTTGAATGCAACAGCTGTTTGTAAACAGAAAATACTGACCCTGTGTCCACTCAGCCCTCTCTCTCCAGGATCTCCAGGGAGTCCCTGAACACCCCTGTTACCCTTTTAAAACCAAAAAATTAACAGAATGTCAATACAGTGTTTTGCCACTATGTTACAAAAACTCTTATATTAAGTTATAAAATAAAACAAAGGATTTGAGTTATTAACTACTCCCCATCAGAAAATGCATATTGTCATACTGTCATATGAAAAACACTTTTCTCCACGTTTCTCTAAATTTGCTTTTCTACACCATCTGCACTTCACATTTATGAATATTTCATCATGAATGGGCGAACAGAAATCCTTTAAAAATTATCAGATTAAAATCTACTTTCATTGACTTCCATTAAAAGTAAAACATGTTAAATTCTTAAATAAAATCAAGAAATATATTAGACAAACATAAACAGATTGAAATGGAATAAAACCATAATTCCAACTATAAATCCAACACATTATGAGCCATCAAACAATAATTATTCATTCTGAAATCTTACCTGCTGTGCTTGGTGTCCTTTGGGTCCTACATCCCCACTGGATCCTTTAGTGCCATCTTCACCCTGAAATTGACATTAAATAATGGATAATGATGTTGGACATGTAATTAAAAAAGTATAAAGTTCAAAGTGTTTTATGGAACTAAACTGTAGAGATGACCATGTGCTGTACCTAAACTAAATGTTTGGGCCTTCATCTTAAATTTTATAAAACTTACTGACAAACCAGGATAACCAGGGAAGCCTGGATTTCCCTGCAAAAGAGTCTTGTATTAGTCATCAACACATCATGTGCTTTCAAATATCATCAAAGAACATACACATTATTGCTTGAAGTACAAATTCATTCTGTAAGTCTTTTTGTAAATAATGTTCACTAAATCAGAAATATTTACAAACAACTGTCACTGTTAGAAATGAAGAACATGCATGGTAACTGTACTTTATGTCCTTTATGTCCTGGAGGTCCAAACCCATCAGCACCTACATGGCCCTGTTCAAAGGAAAAGTAACATTCTGAATAATTTTTGATGAGAGTTTATGAAGAAGTTATCATTATAGAATCACTGTGCCTAAATACCAAAATTAAAACGCCCTGGATTAATTAAAAAATTAATCCTCCAGAGCAAACTGTCTTCAATGTATTCAGTATAGATAATCAACATGAATTTAAGAAATTTAACATAATTCTTCAGAAATAGAGATAACATCCTGTTTGGAGACCAGTTATTTTGCACAAGACATCATGGAACTTAGAAATATATTAGAAAAGAAGATATCAGTCCACAAACAACCTCAATAAGCAATACCACTCACTAGAATTATAGATAAATAGAGATTAATTGTATCTAGAGACAAAAACAAGTTTATCTTGCTCAACATTATAACATGAAAGTTTGTACTATAAACTGAGCTTAAAAGGGGTGACACTGGCCTACCTCACCCTTCTATCACAGAACATTGAATATATTGTAACAGCATGGATTTGATCACAGTCTCAAAGCAGCTAATAAATAAATCTTCTGAAATAGAAGTAAATGCTGTTGGGGAAATTTTAAGGGGTGACCCCAAACTTTTGCATAATATTGTATGTATATAAAAACAAAAACAAAAAAACTATAAAAAACTGGTTAGTTAGTCATTTAAAATTTAATATATGTTGAAGTAATTATTAATTAGTGATAATAAAGGAGTATTGACCGGTCCTCCTCTGAAACCCTGTGGTCCAGGGTCACCTTTAATGCCAGCATCACCAGATGGACCCTGAAGAGATTATATACACACACGCATTTAGATACAGACACACATACATAAAATAAGCACAATATGTAATATAAATATAAAAGAAAATGAGAAAAAATAGAACATTTAGAAAACATGGCATATGTTATCCTATACCATCAGTAAAAACACATCACTTCAGCACTTTTTGTTTGCAGTTTGGCCCATGAACATGGAAACAGAAGAGCAGGGCATAAACTATAACATATAACATAGTATTAAAGAAAATCAAAAGTCAAAAGCAACATGATGTGTGAATTTTAATAGTATTCCAATAGATATTTCTTATGATTCACTGTTATACAATGTTTTAGTATTTTCTATTATTATATTTATAGTTGAATTCACCTCTTGGTGGTTGTAAAATAGCTCTCTTTTTAAGAATATAAATAACACACAGTGAGAGCTAGTCAACATATAGCCTCCACATAGCAGGGTTAGCATTGTGATAATGCAGTGCTACTACTAAATCTGACTAAAAAACACTACCAAGCATTTCAATTAAAAAATGTCATGGTTTGGGACATTTATCCACAGATTCCTCAAAAAGGTAATACCGACCATTTAAATATTATCAATAAGATATTTGCTGTTCTGCTTCATGGTTAAAATGATATTTTATATAATATTTAATATTTTTTTATATTGGGAAGCTCATTTGGTTTAAACAGCAAAGAACTACTTTTAATGAATTGTGCCTTAATCACTTTGACAGGCTTTTAGTGTTCCCTTAGCTAACCCATGGTGATGGATACAAATTTTACAATTTAATTTTCAGCAGAAGTGGAGCTTGGCCCCTCTATCTTCTATGGGAACTGAAAGAGTGAAACAAAGTGTAAATGTATCACATACTCGTGGTCCTCTCCGGCCTTGATTTCCTTTAGCTCCTTCCGGGCCAACTGGACCATAGAGCCCCTGTGGAAAGAGTGCTGATTTTAGCTGGCTTCATAAAATCACTTATTTCATTTATTTTTCCTACAGAAAGCTATGTGAGGGGGATTTTACAAAGGAAAAAGAGCTGAACAGATGAGATAACATACTAATCCTCAATGTTAAATATAGTGCAGGATCAGTGATGTTTCGGTTGCTTTTCCTCCAAAGGGCCTGGGAACCTTGTTAAGATACATGGTATCATGTCCTCTTCTTGGAAGCGTCACAGGAGATTTGACATGAAATCTAGCTCCCAAATGCTAACAATAGTTTGGATACTCAAGCAGAATAATTCTCCAAACCATTATGGCTGTGCATTGGCAACCTGACAATATGATGTGTATTGTGATATATGGTTACAATTAATTTTTTTTTGCAATATATTGCAATACTGTAAGTTAGGTGATATATTCCATATCTAATTTAGAGCAAACCATCAGTGGTGCACCCTTACAGGTACTTGTTTATGTTGGAGTGGAACAGTCTAATGGCTGAAAAAGATTACTACACTGTTATCTAGTACTCCAAAGACAGCACAAAAAATGAACCACTGTCTGCCACAAATCTTTGCATGTTAACTACTAATTAGAAATTGATTAATTTTGGAAAATCAATATAGTATCACAAAACATAATACTGTGATTCTAAAGTGTATATATATTTTCCTTTAGACATACAAGCGTGAAACCTCCCACCACAGCCTTGTCTCTGTCCATGTGCCTTTTGCATATTTACCTCATCCACGTACCACGTCATGTCTTGTCATTACACAGCCCTGGTTTCTCTTCCCCAGCCTAATTACGTTTGGTATATAGGTTCCCTCATGTCTCACAGTCCTCGCCCATCATTGTATTGTCTTCAGGTCTATGAATGGTCACCAGCATCATGTAACGTCAACCATCTTTGTCCTTCTGGTCATGTTTGTTGTTATAGTCATGGTCTAGTCTTCATTGTCAAGTTTTGTCATAGTTTATTCAAAGTGAAGCCACAGAACCAAGTTTTTGAGATTTTGAGTTTTGAGTTTTGTGAGGTGAGTAGAAGAGGCAAGTCATGAATTGAGCCGACTCAAAACTCTATGGGAGAAGACTCACTGCTCTTTTAGCTATTTATTTAATTTTATTTTATAATCCCTCATTAATCCCACAGGGGGGAAATTTTACCTCTGCATTTTACCTATTTGTGCAGATAAACACACACATACACACACACACACACACAAGTGGTGATCAGCCTATCCATTGCACACAGGCAGCAGTTGGAGGTTAGGTGTCTTGCCCAGAGGCACTTCAGTTATGACCTGCTCGGGGATCGAACCATCGACCATCCAGTCACAAGACCAGATCCCTAAACACCAGACTACAGCTGTCCATATGTTGGCAGAGCAAAGTTGACCACTAAATGCACGGGTTAGTTGTGACATTAAAAATAAATCTTCATAAACTATGTATATTCTTTGATTTGAATTGATGAAGAATGTGTTGTAAACAGAATGTTTATAAAAATGGTTCTTTTGAGTCTAAATATATTTCAATTAAAGGATTTTTTTCTTGTTTTCAAGATGAAAGTGATCTAACACAAATTAACAAAAAAACGTACTAATATTTTTGCCATCTTCACCATGTGTGCGGGGCATATTTACAGAGCTGACCATTATCTGACTTTAGTTCATCAGTGGATTGCTTATGATGATGATGATAAGAGTCACAATTTGAAAGGGATCTAACCTGAACTCCAGGCAGACCTTGATCGCCTTTCTCTCCTTTGGTACCATTTCTCCCAACTGTACCCTAAAGAGCCAGAACAAGAAAGAAAAGCAGAACATGTTCATATTCAAAGAATTAAAATCTTTATTATTAGATCTATTAACAACCAAAGGTTCATTAAGAGACTGATCACTGCCAGAAAGGATTACATTTCTGTCACCTTTTTTGTATTTCTAAATGACTGTTTACATCCGTAGTCTTACGTTTTATTCAGTCTAAAAAACATGAACAAATCACAACATCAATAAGAGCTGAGTAAAAGACTAATCTACTAACAGGGCCATTTGCTGCATGTTAACATAGTCTGTCATTACAGAAATAAACAACCACTTCATGATGTACCAAAATGTAACGTGTGAGTCTGTTGTCATCTAAAAATGTGATCATTTTTCTCACTACATTTAATCGCCATGATGTCTATTTCTGCTCTCAAACAAAATGTAATATCATGGACAAAAACTCTGTGTGTGGAACTATAAGGTGATCTCAGAGTTTACATGTTAATAGTACACAGTAAAGAAATAAAAAGAAGGAAAATACATAGCTAATTGGGAAATTGATATAAACTGTTTAAAATGGACATTTATTATGTAAAACTAACTAAAGGAGATAAAAAGGAGAAATCTAAACTAAAGTTCTGACTAAACTAAGACGTTTGATTTGGGTGAACTGTAGTGCCCTCAAGTTAACCTAACTCAAAATAATACGTTTCAAAGTATGATTTTTTTATGTTTTACCGTGAATCAGAAAATGAGTCGAGAATAACTACAACACTAAACAAGTACAAAAAATCTGACTTATTTTGCATTCTGATGCCTACATTTGTCAGTAAATCTTTATGTTTTTTCCACTGTCTTTACATTAGGAAAGACCGTCACTAGTCAGAGAATTACTTGGAAACCAACAATT
>BRDA01009517.1:0-17745 GCA_036984385.1 Crenuchus spilurus | reverse complement strand
AATGTTTTTGCGTTTTGTGATTTGTAATAGCGTTTCGTTAATGTTTTTGCGTTTTGTGATTTGTAATAGCGTTTCGTTAATGTTTTTGCGTTTTGTGATTTGTAATAGCGCTTCGTTAATGTTGTTGTGGTTTGCACTTCAGGGCCACCGTAATAAGGTGATCTCAGAGTTTACATGTTAAAGTACACAGTAAAGAAATAAAAAGAAGGAAAATACATAGCTAATTGGGAAATTGATATAAACTGTTTAAAACGGACATTTATTATGTAAAACTAACTAAAGGAGATAAAAAGGAGAAATCTAAACTAAAGTTCTGACTAAACTAAGACGTTTGATTTGGGTGAACTGTAGTGCCCTCAAGTTAACCTAACTCAAAATAATACGTTTCAAAGTATGATTTTTTTATGTTTTACCGTGAGTGATATTTCAAATTCTGGTGTTTTTATTTGAAACTGTGTTGCCTTTCTGTGTTTATTGACTCTGTAACTGTTTAAACACTGTTGCAGCATCTACAGGCTGCTTACGTGATCACAGATTAATAAGACTGAGTAACAAAAATAACAATGAACATATCAGCCTGTAATTCAGAAAAAAAGTAAAAAACTTTGAAAAATACACACAAAGCTGGACATGTTCATCTTTGGTATTCTAGCACTTGACTCGGAGTTTGTGTTGTGTGGGCTACAGTTGGCAGGGCAGAGAAATGCTGAGAGGTTGGCAAAGTGGTGCTCCATTTCTGCAGTAATAAATAGGGAATGCTGCTGGAGGAGATGACACTTACGCCTGTGTTAAATAATAAAGATCTACTGTCCTCTACGTAAAGTGGTACAGTATCAGCACTGCATAAGAAAACCGTGTATTGTATCTGCAAAGCAGAAACTAGAAAAGTGCCTGTGCCTGTTTAAATGAATGTTATAATATTTCATTTTAAGACATTTTAGACCATTTCATTTGGTCCATTCATCATGAAAAGCAGCAATCAGTCAGGGTTTTCAAATGGTTTAAAAAAATTGTATGACAACCACAATATATACTTAAAATATGTAATCATCTTTAACAAGTTACAGTACCCTGCACTAATTGTATGCAGTTTTAAAGACAATAATTCCATGTAATTAAATAAGAAAGAAGAGAATTCTTACTCGCACACCAGAATATCCTGGAAGGCCTTCTGGTCCTGGTTCTCCTTTTACAGTAGATGTCAAACCCTTAAAAAAAAAACACTCTATTTATTATACAAAACACAGCAACACAGAACAGACTAGAATAGAATAGCAACAATGGTCAAATAAAATGGCAACTAATTGTATCCATTAAAATCACACATTGAGAGATCTAAAGTTCTATTACCGGAAGACCTTCTGGACCCTTCCTCCCAGGAAAGCCCTATAAACCAGGGAAATGAGACAGCACTGTGAAAAATCCTGGCAAAACATATGCTTCCACTCCAAATATTTTACTCAGATGCATGCTTCTCCAATGACAAAGTCTAATATATGATCCAGACAACATCTCAACTCTAAACATCACCGACTCTCATAGAAAAGATGCCAAAGCTTTCACCCAGAAGCAGACAAGCACTGTTAAGCCTAAACTAAACATTAGTACATTAGTGGAAACACTCTGTCGAAGCTCCAGCTAAAAGCTTGTGATGTTTGAGACACTCACAGACTCTCCTTTCTGTCCTGGTGTCCCTGGAGCTCCATCTGGACCCTGCTCACCCTGGACAAAATGACCACAAACTTCATGATAAGTACAATTAATTTTTCATGTAAAAAACAATTCTCTAAGATTGTCCATCAACATCTCAGCATCTGAGTAGAGCTTTAAGTTTTAAACATCTAGCACAAAGGTGACACCCTACAGAGTTCAGTTCTAACCTTAATCTAACACATTAAAGACTAATTAAAGGCAATAAAGACTTTCAGGGTCATCTGAATATCTCTCCTATTATCACCAATTAATAATCCAATTAATCACTCTCCAGGGTGGTAGATCTCCAGTACCAGCTTTGGGCACCCCTGGTCAAGCATGACCTTAAGGAACTAAGGCATTAAAATTATTATTATTAATAATAATAATAATAATAATAATAATAATAATAATAATAATAATAATAATAATAAATCTTTACATAGAGTGTTCAGAATTTTTATGTCATTTTACAATGATATTTATGCTCTATCACTAAGTCATAATAGTGTTTCATATGTTCAATGTTGTTCAATTGTCATGTACATTAATGGATTTTATTCACATCATTTTTGAAAACATTCATTGATATATTCAATCAAGTTGTTTCCTAAAGCTGAAAAAATGGTTATATATGGAATAAATTATCTACAAAATACTCACTGGAAAGCCTATATATCCGGTCTCACCCCTTGGACCTGTGATACTGCTGTCCACTCCTGGAGTCCCCTATGATACCAGCATAATGGCATAAAAAAGATATTGATAATACACAACCATTCCAATAATACTACCCTTTAAAAACAGGAATTAAACATGGATGTTTTTCAATTACCAGTTTTATTGTATAGCTGTGCTTTCTGAGAAATTATTAAAATTGTTTGAATAAATTATTTGAAACACTGAAAGGTGAATTATCAGCAAATAAATAAAGATGTGTAATATAAATAAATACATAATACACAAAAAAGGAAACTCACAGGATCTCCTTTCACACTGTCATCTCCTTTAGGACCAGGAGTTCCTCTATTTCCTTTTATACCCTACAAATAGGGAGAAGATGAGAAGGATGCAACTGCATACATGGAGATACATTACAGTTAGCCGTTATGAAAGATTGTGAAACAGTGTTTCTTAGTTTTTCCAATCTCAATACCGAAAACTGCAACACTTGTACTTCATAAAAACATCTATTTAAAAACATTCTGTATATCTGCATTGTGAAAACTCTCATAGTTTGTTTTAGAAGAAATGTACAGAATTCATTTGAAAAAACCACAAATTGTAAGCAAGCCTGACTAATTCTATAATATAATGTGAAAATTACAGTTACTGTACATGTGTAAACCTCTTAGTGCCACCTATATGTAATGAGCATGCTGTTAGACATGAATGGTCAATAAAATTGTGGTTGTCTTTGTTTTTTTCCTCCCCAAGCCAACATGTCAACTAACAGAGTGAAATGGACTGAAAAACAGTGCCCAGGACCCACAGCCCCCTGCTGTCCTTCTGTTGTGTTAAAAAAAACTGTTGCGTCACAGAAGGATGACTGGGGAGGTGAGAAATCCACAGGTTCAAAGTAAATGCCAACAGCAAATACATTGCCTTTCTCTGCTCAGAGCATTTTTTTCAAAAAGGTGCAGATACAGAAAAATAAAATGTGGTATGGTGGAATGTATTTACGGGGCGTCCTGGATCTCCTTTTGGTCCTGCTGCTCCAGGGATGCCATTATCTCCCTGTTCAAAACACAGTATTGATCCACAGAATCAGATACATTTGTAATGATTTAGCGAATATAAAGACAAAATCAGTGAATCAAGCTATGTCACATATATAAAATTAAGTGAACACAAAGAAATGAACAAATAATCCAACAAACAAAATGCACCTGTTCACCACCCACACCATCCAGACCAATCTCCCCGTTTTCTCCCTGTCAGACATAAAAAGGTCATGAACTGGAATATGATCCTTAAAAGAACCCAAATTGTACTATTATTACTATTATTATAATAAAATTTACTCTTAGATGTACAGCCACTTCTGTTACTCACTTGATTTCCATTGTAGCCTATCGATCCCTGTTGGAAACATGAAAGAGTAAGCTGATGATTCAGAGCAGATCTACAGAACTCCACATCAATGGCTTCATCTATAGTAATATTGGTGACTCATCCTAACCTGTGGGCTACAACAGCTTCTATCTTCAAGTCTGGCTTTGCATTAAAGGAGAGAATATATTTATATTTGAATTCTTCTGTACCTTGATACCTCTTTTTCCAGGGCAGCCCTGGTGACCTTGAGTTCCATTAAGGCCAGGTAAACCTCTTCCACCCTGTGGCAAAAAAAAGGCTCAGATGTGGTCTAATCACCATTAAATTGCTTACATTTAAAATTATTACTAACCATCCGAAAGCTATTGTTAAGGACATCAAATAAAATCATAAGCAGCATGCAATTAGTCTACATAATATCCAGAAACATTAAATTTCACTAACCATGCCTCCTTCTTCACCCGGAAATCCAGGATGGCCCTTTAACCCTGGGATGCCCTTCACATGCAAGCAAAACTCATTACATATGAACTCCAATTAACTACAAAGAATAAGTAATTTTATTCCGTTTTTGTTAACTTTCAGATTCTTTCAGAGATACTCGTAGATGTTACATTCTACAGCAGTGGTCACCAACTCTGCTCCTGGAGATCTACCTTCCTGTAGCTTTCACCTCCAACCAATATCTTAAATACCTTGATCAGCTAATCAAAAACTTCTGAAGGTATTAATTTGATGGATCCGGTGGGAGAGATTAAGATTTAAACTAAAGTCTGTATACAGTAAATCTGCCAGTGTTAAATCAACACTATTAGAGTTCAATTAACACTGAGGGTGTCAAAATGTTACACTCTCAGTGTTAATTTAACTCTAATAGTGTTGATTTAACACTGGCAAATTTACTGTGTAGAAGGCAACCTCCGGGAGCAGAGCACCACTGTTTCACTAATTCTACAGCTTTCAGTCGGGTACTGGAGTCAATAGATCCTTGCTGGAAATAAATCTTGGCTCTCCAAAATGGTAATGGCATTTTTTGACATAACGGCAATTCATTACATTTTTACACAATGAAATGTCCAGCTGACATTTTCAAATGATGCAAAAAAGTGAAAAATAATAATAATAATAAAAAAATAGAGATAAAAGGTTTTGTGACAATATGTCAAAGTACACAGGTCGCACCTTTGGTCCTGAGGGTCCAAACGGCCCTGGAGGTCCAAAAGGCCCACTGCATGAACAAGACACATTACAACATTCTCTTGAAGCTACTGCTTCCTGTGTGAGGAAAAAATGGTAAATGACTGATACATTACTGACATCTGATTACAGTGCTGACATACACATGAGCTTAGATGCTGTGCAATAAAGAAACATCAAACTACATCAAACTGGAGAACAGATTACACCTTGTTTAGAGCTTTTCAGTTTTATATTTAATTGCTTGAGTTCTGACATTTTAACACTTAAACTCACAAGCTGTTCCAGCAGAGCGTTGCCCACGTTCAGCATGTTGATTGAAAGGGGCCTATTGTAGCTAAAGCCTCGTCCAAACTCCAACTGCTGATAGTCCACTTTACCATCCAGAGAAACAATCAACAGTGCATTGACTCCTAGTTCACAAATGATAAAATATAGCACAACTTAAAATGACATGTTTTAGAGGCATTTAAAGAAGTATGCATGGATAAAAAAATAAAAGATCATTCTAAATAAATTAACCTTTGAAATGACTGAGGAGTCCAAGTCAGAATTGTATCTATTTACCTACAGATTGTGTACAGATGCTCAGATGTTAGCGAATAATCTGAGTAGGGTGAGTTTTAGTATTAGTTAAAGGTTTTGGTTGACCTTAATGTTAAAATTCGGAATAGGACTTATACAATTAATTTGCATTCAGTTGTTACAAATGATCTACCATGGACTGTTAAATTAAAGCGTAATCATTTTCTGTTACCTATTAGATTAAAATTATGCTATTTATTTCAGTTTACAGACTAAAATCAAGCATTTTATTTTATTATTTTATTATTTATTAGCACTGCAAATTCAAGACTAGGCTTAGTCCACATTTGAGAACCTGGCTGTGAGTCTTTGTAGTCTTGTTTGTTTCTCCTCATGATCCTCAAGCAATTCCACAACTCAACACTGCCCTCTGATGATCACTATTTTTCATGGCAAACAGAATTCCCTGAGTTACTGTGGTTATGCCATAGCAACACCATAAACTAAATCAACAGTGGCAATAACTAAGAAAATGCATATTTTGCTCTTTAGGTGTTTGATGGCTATTAAGTTTGATAACTGATATCATTGTCATGTTATATTTTGGTGATCAGAATTAATTAAAATATATATTCTGTGGAGTTGGATTCCCTGGACAAAATCCATCTGCCCTTACTGCAACCAACATAATCAACATAAGCCTATTTGCAGTGGTAACAACTTTTTCAGATGAGCTTTTGAATACTTTATTTTTGAATTCATTTTTTACGCATATTAAATGTCAATGTTACTCATTGCCTATTCCCTTCCTATTTAAGCTCCCCTCAGAATGATACCCACCATTCTGAAAGAGTTATCATACCATTTCTCTGCAGGTTTTCTGAACTCTCCTTCAGATGCTGCATTGTATCATCAAAACCATCTGTGAAGATGATCAGCACCTGGAAAAGAAAATAGATACACAACAAACCATTTGTTTATAGACGTGTGTTTGTGTTCCATTAGGGTGACCACAGATTACTTTCTGTGTGGTCCATGCATTGTCTGACCTCTGCATATCCAGTGTTACTTTTATTTATGTCTGCCTCTGCAGCCTTTCTTGTGTGAAACATGCAAAGAAGATTTTCCCAAACAATTCTTTAAAATCTGTTAGTGCCTAAGACCTGATCAGAGAGGTGCAGAGCACTTTAGTGAGTAAGCTTAGTTGCATCACCTTCACTCCAGCCCGAGAGGTCCTGAATTTCTCTCTGAAGGAGTTCAGCAGAAATGCGTTGAACGCAGTAGGTGTCGTGGGGTGTAATTCCAGTACCTTCCTAACCACATTCGCATCATACATTTCAAAGTTAAAATCATCTATAACTTTCCCATCTTGCCCAGAGACAAGGCGGAAGCCAATCTTAGTTTCAATTTTGTCTCTAGGGAGGCAGCAGAGTGCCCCCATCATAGACAAGTGATGAATAGCTGATGCAACCAGGGGCTCCATGTGTGGCCCAAACAGGGGTTGTGAGCTTGTTCTGTGTGATACATCAAACCCAATGCCAATGTCAATAGAGCAACCTAAAAAATAGGAAAAATTGATCACAATCAAGCAAATAGGACAGCCTGCAAATAAAATGACAGTAAACATGATTTCTTCAAGTAAGATGTCCCTGGATCAATATCCTTTAGCTATTCCCAGAACAACGTTCATTTTAAACAGGGACTACCATCTGATGTCATCAGTGTGCACCTGCTACTCTTCCCTGAGGCACTTGAAACCCTCCAAATGCATCAGTCAATTTTAGCATTTCACTTAATGAAATTGAGCAAAATTGTTCATATGTTGAACAAAATGAAATATTGATTATAGCATTTAGCTAAAATCAAGCATGTAAGTACGAATCTGAAATTAATCATGAAAAAATCATTTTAGGAACTGAAATGATATACACAAAGCTTCATCTGTCTGAACAATGACATTTTTTAATGTATCAATCAATGTTAGCTCTGTTCACAGAAAAAGAGAGTGCAGTCCTTTGGGCTGAAATGATTGACTGCAGTCAAATAAAGTCAATGAGATTAAAAAATAACAACAACAGGCTATTGATCCAGGAACATGCTGTACTTAAAGCAATCATGTTCACACAATAAATCCAAATGGAGTAATTCATGTTTTTTGAAGGTAAGTTTAATAGGACTAATTCTAAAGTCATTGTTCAGGCCAAATTAAACAACCAGCATTAGAAGTTAAAACATATAAAAAGCTCACATATCCAGAATAGTAACGGAAATTTTCAGACTCACCCTGTGGATCAAGTACGACATTCGGTGTGCAAATAGCCTGGAGGACTTTTGTTGTGGTAGTTTTCAGTGGAAGGCTCTCAAAATTCTCATAGAAGACCTGTTCTTTTGAGCCTGCTATTTTGAGTAACTCGTGGTGGTTTACATTGTTTCCAATTCCAATAGCAAATATCTCAATGTTCTTAGCTCGGAGTGCAGCTAGAGCTCCAAGGTCTTCCTTGTCATCAGCTTTGCCATTAGTAATCAGGAGCAAATTTTGTGAGACCCCTTCCTTTATCCTGCAGCCATGCTCGGATTTAAAGTAGTCTTGCAACAATTTCAAGGCCGTCCATGTGTTCTTGCCTTGCCTTCTTTGGGAGATATCTCGTATGCCTTGCTCCACTCCTGCTAAGTTGTTATATTTGTTCAGGTAGAAATGATCCAGAGTTATATCACTGAACTGTGCCAAACCAACCCGCCATCTGTCTGGTGCAATTTCAAGTTTTTTAACAAGGTTGATTATGGAGATCTTTGCAGTTTCCCAATCCTGTGGACCAATTGACTGAGATCCATCAAGCAAAATGACCAGGTCCCCAACTTCTTTCTCACAAACTAAACAGAAAAGCAAAGAATAACTTAGTTAACACGTTACATTAGCATAAGCTCTTTTAGTAACTTACAGGGTTTTACCTGGTTTTGTCAGATTGCAGAGTTGTTGAGTGATAGGTTTACATAGTGTTTCTAAGGCCTGGGAGTTGCCCAAATACAAGGCTCTTTGATTATTCCCTGTAATTCTTCTGAGTTCTGCCTCATGGGCACCTGCTAGCCCAATAGCAAACATGTTGACCTCTGAACCTGAAAGATCTCCAGGCCAATCTGCCAGACCAGAGGTGTCAGCAACTGGGCCATCTGTGATAAGGAACAGCACTTGGGGAACGTGCTGGGCACGTCGTCCTCCATATGATGCAGAGAAATAGGAGAGTGCATACTTCAGAGCCTGGGCTGTGTTTCTGCGCCCCCCAAGGGCATGCAGCTCAGAGATGGCCTTTAGAACTTCATCCTTGGTATAGTACTGGTTCAGGGTGAACTCAGATTGAGGCCGATCAGAGTAGACAATAACACCAAAGCGAACCCGCTTTTCTCCAACCTCTGTCTTGCTCACCAAAACATCCATGAAGTTTTTTATACTTTGGAAAGTTTCTTTGTCAATGCTACCAGCTCCATCCACCAGGAAGATTACATCAAGTAGTTCAGGTCTCTTGCACTCTGGAACAGTGAGAAGTCATCAATATGGGGAAGGAAAGAGATTTTATAATAGTAACAGACTGATAGTACTCCAAAGGTATTAGATAACAAGAGCTATTTGATTTATCTCAGTAATTATCAATTCCTTCACTCCTTGCATTTAAGAGACATATAGTCATTGAAATATTTGTGAGAAAATATGCTTACCTGTATTACAGATTTTGAAGATGACCTCACTACCCAAGGCTTGGAGGGAACCAAAGTTGTTGTCTAGGTAGATTCTCTCATAGGATCCAGAGATGGCAAGCAGCTCAGATCTACTAGCATGTCCCATACCAACAGCATAAATGTTGATGTTCTTCTCTCTTAGAGCTTTGGCAGGCAATGTTACATCATCTTTGGACAAACTATCCGTAACAATTACTAGGAACTGCAAAACATTTGTGCGCCCCCCATTAGACTCCTCAAAAGCTTGTGCTACTTCTGTAAGTGCTTTCCCTGTATATGTTTTTCCTTTTAATTGCCGGATGGACACAATTTCCTTTTGTAGCCTGTCTTTATCATAAAAGGCATTCAAAGAAAATTCCACCTTTGTGTTTGTGCTGTACTGAATGACAGCAAGTCGCACATTGTTTTCTCTAATGGGAAGCTTTTCTACAGCAAACCCTATTAATTCCTTTGTTTTTTCAAAGTCTGGTGTGTCCACTGCATCAGCACCATCAATCAGAAAGACAACATCTGCCAGAAGATCATTGCAAGCTAGAAAGAAGAGATGAAGAAAGTACATATAATTGGTTTAGGGTAATTCGTGACACTGGAAAATATTCACTTTACTCATCTCAGATAACACTTTGGGTATGGTGTAGGTGAGCCTTATGAACAGTACTGTGCGGTAAAGTGTTACATTTCCTAAAATCATACTAGTAGTATAATATTTAACACACTCTCAGTCCTTCTCACATTCTTTAATTATTCCAAATTAGCATATTTATCATATTTATTATTTTATTTATCTTAAAAAATAGGCATATTTTATAGATGAACAGGAATTGAAATGCTGGAGAAATACAACCAGGGAAGCATGACTAATCACAGGAAATGCTTACCTTCAAATGAACAAATTTCTTTGAGGATTTTGGTTTTGATTTGCCTCAGGGCATCGTAGTTTTGGACATAAAATGTCCTCTTGGGGCTGCCAGACATATCTTCCAGCTCAGCCATGTCTGCATTCTTCACTCCAACTGCATAGATGGTGACATTTTGTTTCCTCAGTTGTTCAGCTGGAACTTTCACTGGCGTCCCTATTGGCTCAGATTTGCCATCTGTGATCACAATAAGCAATTCCCGAACCTTATCCTTCCGTGTCTTTTCAGCTTGCTGGAAGAGAGGAATCATTGCATATAGTCCCAAATCAGTCCTGGTGCCACCTCCTTCCATGAAGAGAGCTTTCACTGCTTTTTCCACATCAGGTTTGCTGTCATAAGTATCCAAACGGAATACTATGGTCGCGCGATCTGCAAACTTCACCACACCAATGCGTACTTTATCAGGTCCAATCTGAAACATGTGAAGGAATTCCAAAATGAAAGCTTTCATATCATCAAAGTCATCATAGGTGATACTCCCTGATTCATCTAGTAGAAAGTAGATGTCAGCTTCAGCTGTGAACTTGCAGCCTGAAATGTAGAGAAAAGTTTGTTCAGTCTACAGAGATTGATGAAGTAGTATTTACAATTCCATAACATTTGGTGAGTTCTAAAATGAATTAAACCATTTCCAATTCTGTTCTTATAGCTTGCATTTATAAAATGTACATGAAATTGATGGTAGAGATGGTACAAACCTTTTTGAAGAGTAATATTTTTCAACAGGGGTATAAAGGCATCTTTAATATCTCCACAAAGGCTCCTGGTTAGCATGCTTGACAGAGCATTGAGCTTGGTAAAGCTCTCCACATTGAACACAAACTTTCTAGGTGGATATGATGCAATCTCCATCAGATCATCAACATTGACATTTTTAATGCCCAGGGCAAACACAGTGACACCTGAGCGGCGCAACTCCGCTGCTGGAACACTAAAGTCATCTGAAGACTTTCCATCAGTGACGACCACTGCTATCTGTTGAACATGTTCATCACTCCGGCTGCCTCTAGTCTTGGTGAAAACATAGTCCTTGGCAAATTTTAGAGCAGCTCCAGTATATGTTTTACCTCTTCCATAGGACAGTGTTTTAACATACTGCAAAATCTCATCCTTCTCACTGAAAGTATTGAGATAAACATCAGCTCTGGGAACAACACTGTAGTGGACAATGGCTACCCTCACTTTGTCCATGCCAACATTAAGGCCTGAAATTGTATTCTGGAGGAAATTGCGTACAAGCTGAAAGTTTTCAGCCCCCATATTGCCAGATTCATCTACAATAAATACAATATCTGCTACTTCAGCTGACTGGCAATCTGCAAAAACACAAAAAATGAATGACAATTAATCAACAATCAATCAGCTAAGTGTTATTCTATATGTATAACATCAATGTTTAACAGTAGAGAAATGTTTAATTACATTTATTGATACAACTGTTTAGTTACATTAGATTATGAAAGTCATTTCTAATCTCAAATACACAGAGAAGCACACACTTACCCTCTGTGATATTGAGCCCCTCCTGTGATTCAATTATATTTTTGATTTTCGGTGGCAACTGTGGAAGGGTACGTGAATCCAACTTGTAGCTGTGTGGAGGACTGGAGATGTCCTGCAAGTCATCCATTTCTGTTCGACCTAAGCCAATGGCAATCAAATTCACTGGTTCTTTTTTGAGTGTACGAACAGGCTGAAGGACACTATCATTTGATTTGCCTGCAGTTGCCACCAGCAAGTACTGTTTGAATCCTTCAGCGATGCGGCTCCCAACATCAGGTTTAAAAAAGTGTTTGCGAGCATATTCAATAGCATTCCCAATTCTGCGCAGTCCTGCAGGCTTTAACTGCAAATTCCGGATGCTGGACACAATCTCATTCTTTGTTTTATTAGAGTTCAAAAGAAATTCCTCTTCAACATTCTCACTGTATTGTGCCAGGCCGATGCGGTTAGTATTCTTCCCTACATTCATCTGGTTGACTAGCCGTGTTAATAAACTCTTAATTTGTTGGGTCTCTGGCCTTGTTGCTGTACTGTCGACCAGGAAGAAGACATCTGCATACTTCAAAGCAAAAGCTAAATTGAAGGGAAAAAAATGCAGAGTTTAAATAAGTACACTAATAGCTTTCAGTTAGTGTAGAGTATGTATGAAAATAAGTTCAGACTGTCAAAAGCTTCAGACTCACTTAAAAATAAAGGTGCCAAAAAAATATGATTTAGAGTGGTGCCATATAAGACCACTTTTGGTTCCCTTCAATAGATTTTACTTCTAAGAACCAATTTTGTAAGAAATGTGTGAGTGTAAAGAACATTTTTAAAGTTTAAAGACACTACACATAACACAAAAGTTCTATATAGAATGTTTTTTGCTCATCAAAGACAACAACTCTTTAGAAACCAGTGTAGGCCAGTTTAGTTATTTCAGTCTTGTGTAGTTAAGAGTAAAACCTAAGTGATGAATACCTGCAATATCTCAGAATGACTGGTAAAAAAAATTAACTGATCCAAAGATCTGCTGTTTACCTCGCAACTGGTCATCAACAGCAATGCAAACTTTGCGCCACAGATTTTCAGCCAATTCTTGCAGTTTTGGGTAACTGTCAGTACTAAACAGGAATTCTTCCTGGGGACTATTAGCGATAGCATGTAATTGTTCAATATTGGCATCTCCAGTCTTAATGACAAAGGTTATGACTCCCTGCATTCGCAGTTTTTGTGCAGGCTTCTCCACAGCATCACTTGACTCCCCATCTGTGACCACAATGGCAATAAGGGGAACATTTTTTCTAGCTTGGCTGAAGTAGTTCTCCCGAATGAAGTCCAGGGCAACCCCAGCATTTGTGCTTCCTTTGAGGTACCTCATGTTATCCAACTTATTAAGCAAATCTGTCTTGTCTACATATTCACCAAGCATGAACTCCTGGTGTGGTCTGTTACTGTACTGGGCAAGTCCAACTCTCACTTTGTCTGATTTTATATTAAGGCCATCTACAAATGCATGAAGAAATTGTCGAATTTCAGCAAAGGTGGCACTTCCAATGGTGTCTGATGAATCCACAAGGAGTACAATATCTGCCAAAGTAATCTCATGGCATTCTAGGGAAAAAAAACAAGGTATTAGTTTTCCATTAATATTGAGCACTGCTTTTTTAAAATCATCATACAACAGTACTTGTTCAGAACAAAACAGTGGTTGGTTGTGGCATACATGTGCCTATTATACATATTTTAGTGTTTTCCCTCCTCTGACATACTCTTTTACAAAACCCTTTTGAGGTGATATTCTGTTTTATTATTTTATACGGTGGGGCCAGAATTTATGGTTTACGGTCACAAGAAAATAAATAGAGATCACAGAAGTATTTGGGGGCCACAAGTAAAATTTTGTGTGTCTATAAATTATTATACTAAGGCCACATTTCCAAGAGTGTTTCTAGTGCCCACTTTTACAAGAGAATTGTATTTGAAAGAGTATGTAAACTTGCTCTCAAAAATGACACTTTTTAAAAATTATTTTAATTGTTAAAAGATAAAAGTTCAGTTGTGCTAATTACGGTTGAACAGTGGATCTGGTTGTAATGTTAGCATTGGCTTAGCCTGTAATTTAACAGTTCAAAGCACTAAAAGAACAGGTTAAATTCTGCCTTTTTGTCACTATAGTACATCATTTGACTTATTCTGTGTTTCAGTTTTTTATTAGCTAATCTATCAGTAGAGAATTAATGAACATTGAACAAATTTGTTATACTAACAGCTAATTCCTTTATAAAAAATACTTTACTACCACATTATTAGAGACAGTCTGTGTGAACAGTGAAATGTCTGGTTTAAGGGGGGCAAGAAGACAGAACCTGTCCATTAACATAATAAAAATTGTTGTAATATACAATAACAATAATTAAAGCATGTAATTTTTATTAAGCTAATGCTAAGATTGTAATTAGTTAGCATTGCTTAACTTTCAACATCTGTTGTCAATATCTAACATTGTATCTAAAATTTCTGAGTGATGAATAAAACACCTCTTGCCTATTTTGTGCAGTTTAACCCTCTGGAGTCAGCTCTCCTGCCAAAAACACTTCTCTGTGTCTCTGTGAGAATTTATCCTACAAATAAAACACAACATACCCTGGAAACCTTAACCCTCTGGAGTCTGAGAGTGTTTTAGACACTCTAATGTAGTCTGACATGGCTTGACATTTTTACAAATTACCATGGACATCTCTAGATTAGATGTTGCTGTGGAATACTGTGACATAATCAATAATTTTGTTTAGCAATTTATTTAAATATTATTGTCTAACATTGTTGTACAGACCCATTCCTAAACAGAATATCATGGAAAAGTTGATTAATGTCCATAATTCTATTAAAAAAATTAAACTTTCATAGATTATAGATTCAGGGCCCACAATTTAAATGATTTCAAGTATTTATTTGTTCATTTTCACATAATTTGGGCTTCCAGATCATAAAACCCAAGAAAACAGGATTTAAAAATTAGAATTTACAGTATTAGCAATGCTACACAGCTTGCCATTGAAAAACACCAAAGTAATCTGTTAGCCGCTGCTAGCAATGAAATATAATGAATTGCGTCGACAATTTAATCAAGGTTAACAGTTGGATAACACAGTCATCTTACCACAGTTAAAGGGTTATTTCATTTATTCATGACTGGAATGGATTGTATTTAAGTTCCATTTGGTCACAAAAAGTAAATGCAATGGAATACCATCTGTAAGTAAGTCTCATGACAGGGGATGCATCTTATGGTGGGGTTGACAAATTCAGCAAAAAATTCTTTTTGGAATTTCATTGACTAGGTGCATTTGTGCTTGAAGTAATTGAGCAAGTAGGTTTCTGTGTAATTTCACTGACAAGTGGGATGCTGCCCATACAGAATTTATTGTGCCCCACCTGGCTTTCTATTCTAGAGACACCATGGGAAATTACACCCATCTAAAATTATTATTTTCCAAAGTGTTACACCGGTTTTTGTTCAGCACAAACTCAACAACAACAGTGGACAAACAGTAAGAGTGTCATAAATCTGTATTTGGATTAAATCTGCTCTAAACTTAGACTTTCCAAAAACCTGTTATCAAGTGCGCTGATATGTTGTGAAAAAGCACTCTAAACGTTTGTAGCCAAGATTTTTGAAACATGATTCAAATGTGCACAACCAGTATGTGCCCACATAGTTCTGTGT
This sequence comes from Crenuchus spilurus, assembly GCA_036984385.1. Taxonomy (NCBI): domain Eukaryota; kingdom Metazoa; phylum Chordata; class Actinopteri; order Characiformes; family Crenuchidae; genus Crenuchus; species Crenuchus spilurus. The sequence continues at coordinate 2,415 of BRDA01009517.1, read as the reverse complement.
GCATGACGTGGATAAAACGCTGATAACTTTTGACTTTTAACTGCTGTCATACTTCACAGAAATGTTTCATTCAAAAGGTGTTTTTAGAACCATGCTTATGAGTCTATAAACTTGAGGAGATAATTAATTGGAAGTTCACAACTTCATGATTGTGAGATTCCTTCGTGTCCTGCATTTTAGACAGATATGCCACCCAAGCAGCCAGGAGCTGGCAGATGAATTTCACACACAAAAAAAACTAGCAAATGGATCACTGCAATTCACAGAAGCAACTGTCGGCACTTATTCATGCTTTAAATGGGTGGCTCATTCATTCTCTGACAGTCTTTTACTTGCACAAACATAGCTGTAACATGACTGACTGGCAGTGTAAGCTATGAACAATGTAGACTTAACTAGTTCAGTTAAGTAAAAGCCATAACAAACGTTAATATCTGCATAAACATTCCCACATGCAACCAAAATATCCCCTTATGTCCTAATCACTTTAATATCACCAACAAATCCAACCCTGTAGTGAACAAGCATCAGTGATTATGTCTCTTCAAGCTTTGCTTGAGTATTTCCCCAGCACTGAAATTGTTTACATATACATAAATGTCAGGAAACCCAAGTTCTGGCCATGTCATCATTCATGGAATGCTGGCTCTTTGGTCATTTGGATGGATTGCCTGTCGAGTCCAACTGCCTTTAATTTATTTCTTTGTTTCTTTCCTGGTTTTTCTGTTTTCCCTTATCACAGCCTTGTTGGAGAATGTTTATCCACTCAGACTAATTGAGGAGGCATATTAATGTCATCTATAGAGTGAAATTCCTAAATTTGTGGTGTGGCTTCTGAATCAGCTACATGGAGTTTTCAGAGTCTTATGTACTGTAATACAAACTGTTATTTGACTGTAAAAACAATGGTAATGGAAAATGGTACATTTTTGAAGAACAAATGACTTGTACTACCAGAACAGACAATCAAGCTTATGTTGAAATGTGTTTACAAATTTATATTTTGTTATTAAAATTATATTTTGTTATTGAAAGTTATATTTGGCTTTATTTAAAACTTAAAACTTAACTTGTAGCCTTGAAAATAAATACCAGAAAGTTGAATAACTACTTAATAAGATGTTTGAGCAGAAAAAACACCAAAAACATTCTCCAGGACAACATTTGAGAATCAATTAGAAAAGCATTTGAGAAAAAAAAATACAAAATGCAAAAACATTTTCCAAATCCATCACTTTTCTCAAACAACCACACTTACCATGTGGCAGAACAATCTCTCCCTCTCTCTCCACTGTGGTGCACAGCTCATGAATGACGTTCTGTGAGATGCCCTGCAGGGCTGCAAAATCTGACACACTGTACACATGCTGATCATAGGGCTGAGTAGCGATTTCCTTCAGCAACTTCTCATCTGCATCCTTGATCCCAATGGCATATATTGTAATTCCCTTTTGTCTCAGCTCCTGAGCATATGGCTCAACTTCATCTTGAGAATTTCCATCTGTAATGACCACTGCAATCTGTGGGACACGTTTTTTGGCCCGACTTCCCGCTTGTTCAACAAAGTGGTTTTTCAGCAAGAACTCCAAGCCCAGGCCAGTGTTGGTGCCACCAGTTTTATAAGGCAAACGCTTAATGTAATCAAGAATCTCCTGCTTATCCTCATAAGTGTTGAGGGAAAACTCAGTACGAGGTGTGTCACTATACTGAACCATGCCTATCCTGACTTTATTAGGGGCAACCTCAAAGTTGGACACCAGTGAAGACAGAAATTCTCTGATCTGTTGGAAGTTCGCAAGGCCAATGCTGGCAGAGCCATCCACTAAAAATACAATATCAGCCATGGCTTCCTGTGTGCACACTAAAAGACAGAGAGCAAATCATTTGTAATTGTTGAGAGGCTTGACAGATTAATCTGAATTATCACTTTTTTTCACTATTTTTTTCACTCAAATTAGACACTTGATGAAGAGAATCAAGATTTATAATATAACTAATGAATTACAAAGTCAAAGGTGCCCCACCTATTTTTTGTCCATGACTGGAAAGGAAGTATGATGAAAGGACAAAGACTTCAAGTAGTAATGCATGAATCCCCCTCATCTTTGGACCAATCTTCTGACCTGAAATATAACATCAGAGAAGTTGGGTTACAGTCATGAGAACTGTCAGAGAAGGAAAAGTTTCATGTTCCATATTGGTTAGCTTTGTCCCGTTCATTCTGATTGTGTTCATTTATGTCAGACATAATGGCCACTGAGTTTCCTCAACAAAGTCTTTTAATTTGGTATAATAGGACACCGCTATGATTATCCTGCTTATACCTCAGCTACCGCACATTTAGACATTTTGGTTATATATATATATATATATATATATATATATATATATATATATATATATATATATATATAT
>BRDA01009516.1:39119-56126 GCA_036984385.1 Crenuchus spilurus | reverse complement strand
ACACACACACAAACACAAAACACACACACAAACACAAAACACACACACACACACACACACACACAAACACACACACACACACAAATACAAAATACACACACACAAACACAAAACACACAGGAAGGACAGCAATAACACACACACACACACAAGCTTACTTAAAATAAAAGTTTTAAGTGAATAGAATAGGTGAAAAGTCACTTTAACACAATGCTAACACTACAACCCAATAGTCACCTACTGTAGATAGCTAAGTTATTTCATCAATACATCACCAAAACTTCTCTCAAACCTCATGCAGATCTGAATGAAGCTGTCATAGACTAGTGAATGTGGTTTAGGACACATTATCAATTACTGTGAACTATAAAAATGAATAAAAAGATACTTCAGACAGCAGCAGGGCTGGTAGAAGACTGATATTGAATCAGATTCCTTCATAATTCATGAAGATCATCACTAAAACTGTTTCAGTATCAGCCTTTCTGCTGCTCTGTGAGAACTTTATTAAGATCTGGAAGAGGTTTGATTACTTGAGAGACTAATATATGTTAATAAATATATTGGGATATGCAGGATATGTACTGAGTTCTGGTATTCGTTAACAATTACAGCCTCATAGCTGCAGTTCTCATAACTCTATATACAAGAGTATACATGGAACACACAATGCGTGTGGGGCCCCAAGTGTAAAGGGGGGGGGCAACACTTAAGTCTCCAAAGTCCTTTTTTCATACGAAAGTCAGTTTTGCATTTCATTTGTAAATCAGTAAATCAGAGTCAAGAGGAAGACTGTAGAGACACAGAATACAAGGTGTCTGAAGTCCAGTGTAAAGTTTCTGCAGTCTGTGATGGTTTATTGAGCCATGTCATCTGCTGGTGTTGGTCCACTGTTTTTTAAAGTCCAAAGTCAACAATACTGTCTACCAGGAGATTTTAGAGCACTTCATGCTTCCATCTGCTGACAAGCTTTATGGAGATGCTGATTTTCTTTTCCAGCAGCAGGACACGGTGCCAAAACTACAGCTGATCATCATATTACTGTGCTTGAAACGTCACTCAACTCATGAATCTCAAGCCACACTGATCATCATTAACCCTCATATTAGGTTTGGGGTCAATTTGACCCGATCCAATGTTTAACGTTTTTAAATACACAACTTTTTTTATTTATATTTATTGACTTTTCCTAATTGCATGCTGATAACTGAGTAAACATAAAATTAACATGATGTTTTAGTGTTCTGTACACGTATTGTATACATCAGTGTTCTTTGGAGTCAATTTGACCCCAGGCTGTTTTAGCTGTATAACATATAAAATATCAACATTTTAGAGAGGAGAAAGTGTCTGAGACAAGGGAGACTGTGTCTGAGACAAGGGAGACTGTGTCTGAGACAGAGGAGAATGTATCTGAGACAGAGGAGAATGTGTCTGAGACAAGGGAGACTGTGTCTGAGACAGAGGAGAATAGGTCTGAGACAGAGGAGACTGTCTGAGACAAGGGAGACTGTCTGAGACAGAGGAGAATGTCTGAGACAAGGGAGACTGTGTCTGAGACAGAGGAGACTGTGTCTGAGACAGAGGAGAATAGGTCTGAGTCAGAGGAGAATAGGTCTGAGTCAGAGGAGAATGTGTCTGAGACAGGAGAATAGGTCTGAGTCAGAGGAGACTGTGTCTGAGACAGAGGAGAATGTGTCTGAGACAGAGTAGACTGTGCCTGAGACAGAGGAGAATAGGTCTGAGTCAGAGGAGACTGTGCCTGAGACAGAGGAGAATGTGTCTGAGACAAGGGAGACTGTGTCTGAGACAGAGGAGACTGTGCCTGAGACAGAGGAGAATGTGTCTGAGACAAGGTAGACTGTGTCTGAGACAGAGGAGAATGTGTCTGAGACAGAGGAGACTGTGTCTGAGACAGAGGAGAATGTGTCTGAGACAAGGGAGACTGTGTCTGAGACAGAGAAGAATGTGCCTGAGACAGAGGAGACTGTGTCTGAGACAGAGGAGAATGTGTCTGAGACAGAGGAGACTGTGTCTGAGACAGAGAAGAATGTGCCTGAGACAGAGGAGACTGTGTCTGAGACAGAGGAGACTGTGTCTGAGACAGAGGAGAATGTGTCTGAGACAGAGGAGACTGTGTTTGAGACAGAGAAGAATGTGCCTGAGACAGAGGAGACTGTGTCTGAGACAGAGGAGACTGTGTCTGAGACAGAGGAGAATGTGTCTGAGACAGGGAGACTGTGTTTGAGACAGAGACTGAAATTATAATAATTTTCTGAGGGTTAAATTGCTGGGGTCAAATTGACCCCAAAAACAAATGATGTTATTAAATATGAACATAATATGAGGGTTAAGAGAAAAAGTCATTATGAGAAAAAGTAATATGTCACTTTATGTACATTCCCATTTTTTGATGTAAAACTGCATGTGAAGGTCTGGGATATATTAGATGGTAAGAGATTAGCCATTTCTCATAGATGTATTGGATGCTGAAGTAAGCATTCAGGCCTGAGGGATTTTAACAAGGGTCTAAAAGTTATGGCCAGTTTGGGCTAGACCAGTAGAGGTCAGTATCTACCAACAGTGGCCTCCAAATTCTTCAGATCTCAATCTTAACATCTGTGAGATAAGCTGGAATGAGGCTCCACCTCAACTTACAGGATCTACTAGTAACATCTTGATGGACCTTCTGAGGTCTTGTAGGGTCAGTGACTTGGTTGGTTGGAGCAGCATTCCTGGCACAAGGAGGAACAACAGCACATCACTCACTACCATGGTTTTAATGATATGGCTCATTAGAGTGTGGGCTACATGACACCCCCCCACACACCCAACCGGTGTGTTTAATAATTCATGCTTTCTTAAGGAGAACATTAGGCAGACAATTCAGAGGTCAGCTGACCAAACAAAACACTGCCATCTGACCTTCTCTTTCACTGAGAGCAGCGGGTGCATGTTCCTTAACATGTGGTGAAATTCTGCTGATCGTGTTTTAAACAGTCACCTGATCTGCTGCAGCTTATAGAATCGGAACTGACAACGAGAGCTCACCCTGGTCCTGAACCACACACAAAGCAACACCGGACATGCTTCAGTGTGGGGAACTTGTGCTGTCCATGGTGCTGAAATGCAGCTGCAGTTACACTCACTGGCCACTATATTATGTACACATACCTTGTATCTACACTCATTGTCCATTTGAGCTCCACTGACTTTGGACTTTGTAGTTCTGAAATTACAAACTGTAGTCCATCTGTTTCTCTGTATACTTTGTTATAATCGGAGGGTGGGCGGTGGGGGGGCGGATATGTCCCCTGTACTTTTTTTAAAAGCCAGTTTTGGTCCCCTGCAGTTTTTACCATCCAAAAGCAGTGTTATGCTATATTAAAAGAAGACGAGTCTAGCACTAGGACCAAGCAGAAAACAGGCGGCTCAAGCTGAAGCCTGTTTCCCTTTAGAGCGCCGACAAGCTCATCGATTGGCTCTGGTGCTTGTTGCTAACATGTGATTGGCCTTTCCCACTGTCACTCAATCTGGTTCACTGCCAAAAGTCAACAGCACACTTTTTAAGTGCAAGAGCACGATTCATGCCACACTATCTTCCAGTTAGTGGAGCATGCATGCGTGTGGAGATTGGGCATAACCATGTAAGTGATCTCCCACTTATTTTAGAGCTGCATTTACATTATTGAGCTGAATATCTCAGCAGAATCAATTTTCTGTTTGTCTTAGACTGACAGATATTCAGACAGGAAGACAGACAGACCAGTAAAGGGAGAACCAACAAGTAATTCCAAATGTATTTATTTGCAGGGTTAATAAAAAGACACTCAGCATTGCACATAGTACAGCAAAGCCATGTTCAAGTGCATTCTCCACAGTGACGCTGAACCACAGCTCTCTGCTCTTTTCAGTGACAAATCACAAATAAAAACGCTGAACCATAGAGATGCAACAATCCACTGATCTGTACTGATGCACCGAAAAAAATGACCAAACAATCCGATGCCATACTGAGCCACAGTTCACCGCTCCTGTCCATTCATGCTCATGAAGAGCAGACATGTACAGTGCTGAACTGGGAACTGCAGACAGTAGTTGGACAGATAGGTGATCAGAACTCCAGAGTGAGCATCCAGTTCAGCCCAGGAGTTGTGTCTAGGTCAGCTCCCCAGGGGGTGCACATGATCCTGGCAAATGGTGGTGGAAGTGAACAGAGGGCCTTTCTGGCTGACAGATGTGGGACACATGATCGTTCTGGAAATTTCCAGGACTTACAGATGATCCCTGGTGATGTAACAGTCCATCAATCTCATGCATAAATATCGATTCATGTGTGACTATTTGCTAACAAAAGGTCTGTCTCAACACCGAGTGAGCTAACCAGACAAAGTCTGTGTAGGCAGCTGTGTACCGAGTCAGCGTTCAAACCATCATCCACCGTTAAGACAATATGAAAAGTAAAAAAAGAAAGACAGCAATGGCATCACTTAATCAGGCATTTACTTACCTCGGCTCAGCATAGCACCATCATTGATCCTGCTTTTGAAGTTTTTATAGCAATTTTAATAGAATTAAATGTAAGAATAACATTTCAAAATCATATCACGGGGGCACCGAGTGGCTCAGCGAACTAAGAAGACAGGAATCCTGGTCATGCTGCTTACCATCAGCATCTGGAGTCTAATAGCAAAATTGGCCGTGATCTCTCCCATCACTACTAAAAGTGATGTCTGCTGGCTAAGGCATCTGCCAGCCGATGCATCAGATCTGGGAATCCTGCACTTTCTTCTGAATGCACCAGCCCAGCAACAATGCATTGGCAGAAATTGAGAAAGAGGTGGTGGCTGACTTCACATGCATGGGAGGAGGCCTGTGCTAGTCTTCACCCGCAGGGACATTACACCTGATTGGAGCAGCCTGATTAGCTACTACTACATTGGGGAGAAAACTGTAATTAAAAAAAGATATTAGCTTGCCCTGCTGCTAACTTCTCCACTTGCATCCACTGCACTGTGTTGCATTGTGGGATTGCCTTAATGATTGATGAAGCATTCGATGCCTTCGTGATATTCAGTCAAAATAAAGAATCAGTAGGAGGTTGAGACAACCTTCTTCTCAGCGCCACACACATTGTGACGTAAAATACCGTCTATAGAGAGCTCGCTAGGTACCGAGACAGACCTAAAAAGTCAAAATGATATTGTTTGCATTTGTGAGATCATAGAAATGTCTAGAATTTTCGATTGACTGCAGAGTTTTAGGCGAACCATCAGATGGTGAATAATCTCGTAACTGGCATCCCTGTTTATCACATAGTTCAGTACTGCACACACTCATGTGACCTGTTTGAGCAAAAACGCTCCAATCAGATATTTTTCTGTAGGATGCTCATCATTGTTATAGTCAGGGAGTGCTTAATGTGTGGCAAAAGTGTAGGAATGACCGTAGTGGCTTCTTGGTATGAGTGTGTGGGGAACTCCAGCAGGAAAGCAAACAATGCTGGTCTGATCAACACTGATAACCAAAGACTGACCCATTCAGTAGAATCTAAGACCAAAACGGTTCTTTCTACATCACAGTGTCCATAATAATCCTGATGCTGTGGCTCAGCGTCCAGACTGGGTTTAGAAAAAGCTGGACAGTTCATGACGAAGTGACTTTACCCAAAAGGCAATGTGGCATAAGACACACATAAAGATAGAGAGAGTGGAGACAAAGAAACATTAAAAATAGTGTTAAGTCGCCCCAAGCAAATGTGCAGAATTTAAAAGGACCAGTACATACATTTCCGCCTTCTGTCAGCTGATTAATGGTCTCAAGCACTGTGTTCAGACTGCAGGCAAATCAGAATAGTTCACCAACCAAAACTATGTATCCAACAGTGTCATGTGAGCACTAATGAAGGACTGGAGGACCAACACAAACTGTGCAGCAACAGATGAGCTGTTGTCTCTCACATTACATCTACAAGGTGGACCAACAAGGTAGGTGTGTCTAATAGAGTGGACAGTGAGTGGACACAGTGTTTAAAAACATCAACAGTTCTGTTGTATCTGATCCACTCAATACATACTAACACACCACCACCACGTCAGTGGCACTGCAGTGCAGAAACTGCTTTGTGGGGGTCCTGAAAAGGACAATGAGTGGAGGTGGTCAAAATATTCTGAAATGACTGTGTATATATACACCAACGATCAGATTTGGGCTGCAGTCTGAACAAGGCCAAGATCTCACTAATCGCCCATCTTGACAAATTTACCTGTAATCAATATTTTTTTTCTTATTGTTGATGATTCCTTCATTATGATCTATACATTTACAACCTTTGTTAACTAGGGCTGTCAAAGTTAGCATGCTAGTAACACATTAACATGAACAATGTATAATGTTTTAAATGCTGTTCATTTTGAACTGCCTTTTGGTAAGAAATAAATAAACCAAGAGGTACTTGAGACATTCTGTTTATTGCTGAGCCAAATCCTTACTGTCCTACATCTTACTGCAATGTAATGTTAACTTCCTTAACCCTGTAAAGCCTGAACCACCAAATAATTGCCAGAAAATTATTTGAAACTGGCGTCATTTGACATTCTGACCAATTAGGAACAAATTAATAAATAACATATTGCATATATCAGTTTTGTTTTGTATCATATTCGATACATCTGGAATATATTGCTCACAACATGTTTAAACAAACAAAAACATACAGAACTTTTTAAGCCCCAAATACACAGTTTCCTTTACATTATTACTCAGAATTCTGGATCTTCTGTTGTATAAATAATCCAGCAGGGGGCAGCAGACTTGTATCTGATTATATACATCAGCTTTTATTTAATTCATACATATGAGATAAGGTACTTTATTTATTTAGTTTTCACACTGATGGTCTTAAATATGATACACTTGGCTTTATAGGGTTAAAGTTTTAATCTAATCCAGATCTGATCTTTTCATTATTCTTTCCCAACAATCTGTGATTACTGAAGTTGAGAGAAATAACTGTGTAGTTTGATGTTTTGGAGAATTGTTCTGTAATAAAAGATCAGACTTGATGAAAATACTGCTGTTGTATATTATTGTGTCCACTTATGAGAGTTTTTAAAACAATGTTTACTGTCAAACATCAAATATTTAATCATGATTAGGTCCAGTATAACAAGATTTAAGGGTGCTTTCACACCTGAAAGTCCAGACCATGGTCCGAACCAAGGTTCGTGTGTTTGTTACTTTGTATAGATTTGGTCCGGTTAGGTTTGTTTTTACACTGCATTTTTACAAGAGAACAAAAGACTTTTATTATGACACTCCCACGTGCTGTCGTCATCACTTACGTGGTGTGCGTCTTCCTACTCTGATTTTGTTTGTAGAAGGACGTGCGTCTGACGCATTTATATACTCCTGCCAGTTTCTTTATTTAGTTTAGGTTGTTCTGTCATCTTTCTTTCTCGTCCTCTCAGAAAATAAGCTGCACGTTTCAGCATTTTTGTGAGTTTTTCAAGCTGACTTTTCACATGTTCATCGGATCAAAATTATATTAAACATTTGTCTTTCTCGCTTCATGTGCTACCACGCCTAATTTTTTCGGCTGTGTCAACTTCCTGTATTTTGTCCGAAAGTACGAACCTTCTAGAAAAGTGTTTTCACACTGCACACGAACCAGACCATGGTTCAGTAGGTCCGGACCATGAAAACTTATTTTGGTCGTAACCAAATTTTGCTCATTTGGTCCGGACCGTGATTTGTGGCCCCATTTAGGACGTTTTCACACCGACACTATTTGGTCCGGTGTTCTGTCGAGTTGTGCTACCCATCGATACGTGCTTTCTAAAGGCACTGCGCATGCGCAGACCTACACTTTTTAATTATTTCTTGTGTTTTTAAAATAAAATGTTTTTTTGTGCATTAAACAACCTGGACACACTGTCATTGCACATAAGTGTAAATGGAAATGAATACTAATAAATATAATTAGTTTTAAAAAAGCAGTTTGTAATGACCTCTCATTGACATAACTTTATCATGATACAGTGATTTATGCTATCCAAATATAATACATACACTTCTACTGGGAACGTGCTCTAATATGGTGATTCTTTTTTTTTTTTTTTTAAGTTAAATACACACTAGGGTAGCATAACTCGACAGAACACCGGTTAAAACGAACTCTGGTTCGTTTGCCCCCTTGGTGCGGTTCGTTTCGTCCGGTGTGAAAACAGTAATTGAACTCGGGTGCGGATCAAACGAACCGTACCGAGACAAGCGAGAGGAGGTGGTCTCGGTCCGGTCCCAAACGAACTTGGGTGCGGTTCGCTTGCGGTGAGAACGTGATTCGATCCGACCCGACTATGGTGCAACTCCACAAGTTTGAGCTAAATGGAGAGCAGGTGTTCTGTCGAGTTGTGCTACCCATCGATACGTGCTTTCTAAAGGCACTGCGCATGCGCAGACCTACACTTTTTAATTATTTCTCGTGTTTTTAAATTATTTCTCATGTTTTTTAAATAATAAATCTGTTTTTTTTGTGCATTAAACAACCTGGACACACTGTCATTGCACAGAAGTGTAAATGGAAATGAATACTAATAAATACAATAATTAGTTTAAAAAAGCAGTTTGTAATGATAACTTTATCATGATACAGTGATTTATGCTATCAAAATATAATACATACACTTCTACTGGGAATGTGCTCTAATATGGTGATTCTTTTGTATTTTTACAGTTAAATACGCACTAGGGTAGCACGGTTCGACAAGGTAGCATAACTCGACAGAACACCGGTTAGCGCTAAAACTGTACTGTTGTTGCGGGTCACTAACCAACCGCATAGACTGTGTATCGCGGCGCTGTGTCGCATTAAGGCTCTCAATACAGTTAAACAGCGGAATGGAGCCGTGACGCGAAGCAGTAGATGAACGCCGCGCAGAAACAGTGACAGTTTTAGCTCTTACTGCTGCTGTAGTGTTTACTTTCCTGCTTCCGCGTCAGACAGCTCTGACCAATCAGAGGAGACAACGTGTTCACGTGGTTTGTTGGGACGCATTTTGATGCGTTTAGGTTTGTGCTGGTGTGAAAACAAAACCAAATAGGGTGGAAACGCTCCAAGTTAAATGAACTGGGTCTGATTTGGACCAGAGAAACGAACTACCAATGTGAAAACACCTGCTATTTTGTTGCGAACCAAACTGAAAAGTCAGGACCAAACAATGTAGATGTGAAAGCACCCTAAAATAAAGATCACATATTTTAAACATTTGACAGCCCTGTTTGTACAGCAAATATTCACAAGTTAACCACAGATCTGCTCAGGAGATCTGACTGATTTAATCTGTTTTGGTCTTTTTGAGCAGTGTCGGCTTTTTCCAGTTAAGAAATGTAAGTGGACAGAAAGTTATTGGGATGTACTGTTGTACTGGTTCCCGTTTCTTCATAATCTCTTCAATTTCCTTCAACCATCATAAAAAAAAAACTTGGATCATCTTCTGAAAGTTTAAAGTCTCTGGACCCCTTTACCTTCACGTACAAGTGATGGTAAAAAGAAGACAAGACAAAAAGAATATATATAAAGCTCGAGAGTAGCAGAAATTTCAGGCTGTTTCTGAAGGAGTAAAACACAGATCAAGGCCTGTGCTGGACAAACAGTCTTATATGACAAAGTTCTCCAGGCTGCAGTGTGAAAGAGCCACAAATCAACTTCATAAAGGCTTCAGAAACTGTGCAGAACAATTATAAAAACGTTTAGAAATATTTATAAACTATTTAAGCCAACGACTATAAAGTGAGAGTGCTTAAATTCTCACACTGCTCCCCTGGACACAACTGCTTAAGCATCTGCTAGCAGTTGTGAATGATGACAGTGTTAATGGTATTCCACTGTCTGGACAAAAGTAAAGGGACACCCGCTCATTCACGATTTTTGTTAAACTGTCTACTGCCCAGTGAAGGCTCTATACTAGCTTTTGGAGTATTGCTGTGAGGATTTGATTGCATCTAACCACAAGAGCATTTAGATTATGATGTTGGAGGATCACCACGACCACCTCATGTTCCAACACCACCAACTCATCCCAAACGTACTGGAGAACACTCCACTGCTCCACAGTTCAATGCTGGGGGCTTTATACCCCTTTAGCCTAGGCCTGACATTAGGCATTGTCCCAACAGGTTCATGTTTAGTCCGATTCTACTGGCAGCACTTCTCTACAAGGACTAGACAAGCTGTGCATTTGTACATCTGGGTCAGTTTAAAGTAGCCAAATGTACTCATTAGAAGGGGTGTCCAGAAACTTTTGGACATATAGTGTACCTGTGTGGATTTATCTAGAGATATCTAGAGATAGAGAAAACCCCAAAAAACTGAAAGAACCATATCCAGTCTCTAAAAGCAGTTGGTATAAGCAATCCCGTGATTAACAGATTAAATTACTTAAGTATTTATATAGTCTATAAGATGTGTATGTAGGCTAAAGGATTTTTGTCTGCCTTTTAATGGAGTGAAAATTGTGAAGCCACTGTTTCACAAAAAAAAAAAAAAGACAGCACAAAAGAATCACCTTGCACGAAACGAGCACCATGTAGCAACGCCACGGACAAAAATCGCACGATATTAAAAACACAGCGCGAAATAAATCGTTTGGCCTTTAAGGCAGCGACACTGTCCTTAACACACCCTTACACACTCATTTCTCACACACACGAAGCCTGACAGAGCAGAGCTTTTTTCCGAGGTGGGCACGTGCAAGGGCTAAGATCACCTGCAGGCGCCTGTGTGCACGTGCACGATCCCGCGAGCGTGCATGTGCAGGAAGTTGAAGATCTCGTGCGGCATGGCGTGGAAGCCTGGGCGGGGCTTGACATTGTCGTAGTAGTGGTGGGTGATGAAGATGCCGGAGGGGTTCATGGGGAAGGCCCAAAAGCCGTACAGGTGCACCTCCTCGCACAGCTCCATGGCGGCCGTGACCAGCATGAGGCCGCTGCTCAGGCGCTTGGCCCGCACGCCCTGCACGGCCCAGAAGCGCTGCACGTTCAGCAGGTACTGCGGGTGGAAGAAAAACACGCCGCGGGGCGAGTCAAAGTCGTCCAGCATGTACTTCACCCGGAACGACACGTCCGTGTTGCGCGTGTTGTAGAATGCTGGCAGGACCACGGACGAGTTCTCGTAATTCTGGAGCACATCGTAAAACGGCTTACGCCACTTCTCCAGCTTCTGGAACCTGGAACACACATACAGAGAGAGATGGCTGAAGTGTGCAAAGGGTGCCCAGAGTGGTTCAGAATTCGATTCCTGGTCATACGGTTTCGCCATCAGCAGCCAGAGCTCTAAGTAATGTCTGCTGGCTCAGGTGTCTGCCAGCTGATCCACCAGAGCTGTGGATCCTGCGCTTTTCTCTGAGCGTGTTGGCTGCCCAGTGACGATGTATTAGCAGCAGCTGGAAAAGAGGTGATGGCAGAAAATGTTTTCTTATACACAAGTGAACCCAATATACTGCAGCTTGGTATATTCTAGGATTGTTATCATAGCAGAGATGGCTTTGATGCAGACAGCAAGTGTAGTATCACAATACTTGATATACTGTTTATTGTATTTAACTGCCAACAGCTCAGTCTCCAGTTCAGAATCAAGTTATAGTTTTATTCATATTTTCAAATTTCCTCATTCCACCTTAAATGGCAGCGACTGGGGCCCCGAGTGGCTCAGCAGGCTAAGACGCTGACACTATGACCAGAGGATTGTGTTTGAATCCTGGTCATGCTGTTTGCCATCAACAGTCGGGGCCCAAGAGAACAAAAATTGGCAGTGCTCTCTCTGGGTGGGTAGATGGCGCTCTCTCTCTCTCTCCCCATCACTCTCACATTACAATGTCCGCTGGCTCAGGCATCTACTGATTGGTCCATTCAGAGCTGGGAATCCTGCGCTTTCTTCCGAGCGTGTTGGCTCTCCATTGACGGTGTATCAGTGGTAGTTTACAGGCAGTAGAGGGGGCGTGTGCATATCTTCACCCTCCTAGAGTCAGGGACAGTGCAAAGTGATGGGGAGAGTCCTAATGAGTCGGATGGGTTAACTGGCTACTCCCACATTGGGAAGGGGAGAAAATCGGCAAAAATAATTTGGGGGAAAAAAAAAAAAAAAAAAAAAAAAAAAAAAAAATATATATATATATAGGGCAGCCATGGCCTAGTGGTAAAGATCTGGTCTTGTGACCAGAAGGTCGCTGGTTCGATGCCCAGACAGGACGTGACTGAAGTGCCCTTGAGCAAGGCACAAGGTTAGGTATCCCCTAACTGCTCCCCGGGCGCCGGTGGATAAGGGCTGCCCACAGCTTCGAGCACAAATTCTCACAGCCTAGTGTGTGTTTCACTGCACAAATGGGTTAAATGCGGAGGTCAAATTCCGTTGTGTGAAAAATCACATTGGCTAAATTGGTTGATCTTAATCTTAATATATATATATATATATATATATATATGGCAGCGCCTGAATGTAACTGTTGCAGCATTTAAGGTGGAAGTGGAAATTTCAATAAGATACTTATGAATAAGAAGCTAACTTCAGCTTTGTATTTTAAATCAGGAACATTGTGTTTGATTCAAAGAGTGTAAGTGCCACTTTCTGGGTGTTAGCATTAGCACAATACACAAACCGGAGTGTATTATGTTCAGAGCAGAGGACCACTTGTCTTTTAAATAAAACCCACTGAGACAGAGTTCTTCTGCATCTGGCTACAAATCAGTTTTATAGAGTAATGTAGAATTGAAGTCATGAGAAATTAGATTACTTTGTCCAGTAATCAGTCATTTGTAATGGATTACTTTTTCAGTAATGACCTCAACAGTCTCTATAACCAAATATGTAAGTCCACAATAAATATATGGATTGGAACATGATGAGAGCGTATACATGTGTGTGTAAGTGTGTGTACCTCTCTGTGATGATGCTTGGGTTGATGGTCACAAGATCTGTCTTTGTTCCCACATCAGCTGCGTATTTATCAGAGACGGGAGGAATATTACATCTGAGAGAGAAATGTATTACAGTTAGTAATTCAGCTGTATGGATACTTGGCCAAGAAAATGCAAATCATCTAATATATTCATTTTTGGGCTGATTTAAGGACATATATAACACATATTGTAGCATAATTAGGCAATTAGGCATTAAGCTAAAATTTTCTCTACAGCAGTCAATCAGACTAATATTACTAAACAAAAACAGTTTGAAATGTCCCACTGAAACATAAATAATGTTATTTATACTGAAAGGTTGGCTAGTATAGAGTGGAGAACACCACAGTTTGAAAAGCAGAATAAAAATCGACCAGAGAAATCTGCCAATTTGGCTGTAAATAAAAAGAAACTGAACCGGCCATGAAGATTTAATGACCAGTGTGGCCCTGCTCTGCTTTAATGGAGATTAGTGGTTGTACTTGTCAAAAAAATCCGATATATGGAAAATGGTTCAGTCAACAGAGTTGGATCTTAGTATTTAACAGGGATATAACAAATATTCAGCAACAGAAATTATTCCGTGTTCAGCCGAATATGTGAAAAGACAATAATTTTTACAGAACAATGTTTTTAATGACACCGTTAACTTCTTCTAGTTTACAACTGCAGAATGCAGATTAACTTACTTTAGTCAAGTAAAGTTAGTTTAATATTAGACTCTTGTTTGACATTCAGAATTGGGCTTTTCCTCACCATTTAACAAAACAGATTCACCAGCACAGTTACAGTTTGGTGGTGAAATAGAATAAGACAAACTTTTGCCACCCTTAGGATTGTATTTTTTGTTTATTTTATTTTATTTTATTTTTTGGGGGGGGCACTACACTTTTTCAAAAGGCAGTTTTGGTCCCCTGCAGATTTTATCGTCCAAAAACAATGTTACGTGATATTAAATGAAGACGGGTCAAGCACTAGGACCAAGCGGAAAATTGCTTATGCTGAAGCCTGTTTTCTTTTAGACTGCCCATAAGCTGATTGATTGGCTCTGCCATTTCTTGCTAACGTGCGATTGGTCGTCCCCGCTGTAACTCCATCTGGCTGTAAACAGCATCTGAATTGAAGTTTGTTGGCACCTGCCACTGTGAGTTGCATGTTGGGCGCTTGTTCTCTTTGTGTTGTGTGTGTTAGCTGGTATTGTGTTTACTGGGTGGCTGCAGTGTTCGGGACCATCTCACAATTACCAGAAGAAATGTTAAGTGTTATAGACGTCTGTAGCTGACACTTAACACAAAACATCCATGTGACTTACATCCTTAATTTGAGCCATTTTCATTATTTAGTTTCATGTTTTTAATATTAATAATAATGTAACATATAGTAACATACAAATATTCGTATATTATTGTCGTGTAATTTTTTTGTGTAACAATAATCAATTAAACTCATGTTATTAAACCTAATGATGTCAAGCCAACGTATTAAAATATAGACATTCATTGGTCTGTAAATACAACTTACGAATGAATGGTAAAGCAACACAAAAATCAGTCTCGCAGTATTACGGATTTAGCTGAGACAGTTAAGTGGTTGATGTGGGCGGTGCTTATTGATGTCAGAGACGTATCGAGACGTTAACACTACAAATATAATGTGGTCATGTGTCTCTGACCACCTCTAATGTGGTCTGAGTGAGCCTAGAGACACTGTATCCTGTTGGTCACTTATGAGATCACTCAGGATGCTTGTTAATGTCAGTTCTAATCAGTGATCATCACTACTGATTAAAATACTGGACTGATAAAGACAAACACTGAGCATAGTGAGAGTCACTGAGCAGTAAAGAGACACTGAATGATGGAGAGACACTGACCTTACGACACTAATACCAGCATTATCAGACAGGCAGAGACACAGGCTTACCGGAAGACAAAGTCAGCCGAGTCGATGTCTTTCCCGCACTTGGTGTTCTTAATGATTCCCCCGTTTCCAATCACAGCACACTTCTTAAACTGTGATTTAGAGTACGGCATGTCCTGCAGAACAAGATCCCACAAAATCAGTCGGATCACAGATCCCACAGGAACGGACCCAGCGTGAGGCTGTTGCTAGGGAACGGTCTCTAGGTTGAGATTGCTATGTTACTCTGAAAAGGTTGCTAGGCAACAGTTGCCTGGCATTTTGAGAGGGTTCTATCAGTATATATGTATGTGTGTGTGTGTACACAGAAACTTAAAACAGATTAAAGTGAATAAGACTTAATATTTACTTGCAAATCCTTTATTTGCAATAACTGCATCAAGCCTATGACTCACTGACGTCACTAAACCTTTGCATTCTTCTTTTGTGATGCTTTTCCAGGCTTTCACTGCAGCCTTTCAGTTGATGTTTGTTTTATTTTGGGCGGGTTACTCCCTTCAGTCTCCTCTTTAGCAGGTAAAATGCAGTTTTGTGTGTGTATATGTGTGTGTGTTTATATGTAATTGTGTGTGTATACACTCACGTCAGGCAGCATTTTGAATATCTCGGGGCTGATGTGTAAGATGCCGCTCGTGTCGACCTCGTAGCGTAGTTTAGTGCCTGAAGGTGTGTTTCTCCGCGTGGTGAACAGGAAAGAGGGGGCATTGCAGCACCGAGACAGAGACATCCTATTGGACAGGAGATTAGGGCTGTCACCATACTAGAAGTATGATTTTGATTCTGATACAAGCGTAGCACAAGACACTCGATACCAAATCAGTACTCAGTACTAAAAACACACTATTTATTTATGAGACATGAAAACATGAGAATATTTTTGATTAGATTTTTTAATTTATTATCTCTCACACTTATATAATCCCACAGTGCATTGGGATTTATTACACTGAAGTAAATCAGAAGCAGAATCAGCTTCAATACAAAACCTCAGTCTGTGGCCACCAACACCTGAAGGCCCTGTGGCTGAGGCCTAGTGCCGACCCTGGTCTCCACCCATCTGGAACCGGGGTTTGTGTTTATACCAACATATTTACATACAGAACTCTGCCAACTTCTTATATCTGGCAGCTTACTTGAAGTTGGCAGTCTCCTCCTTGTTCTGCTCCCACACACAAGCTTGTAGATTTCTCCATCTTTCAAACAACTCTGAGGTCTTTACCCTGACACACACACACACACACACAGGGCAAAATCACAAGAGAATAAATAAAAGTAGAAGAGAGTTATTTATAAATAAATAAGTGAGGAGAGAGACTTAGCAAAGATGGTGATAGAGATGTAAAGAGGATGAGAGGGAATGAAACAGAATCACAGAGAAAAATAGACACACATAAAAAATTGAATGACAGAGTGAGGGAAAAGACAGAAAGAGAAAGAAATGATTGAGATAGAGAGAGAAATGGACAAACCTGAAAATTAAATAAGAATGAAAAAAGAGAAAGATAAATGATAGAGTGAGAATCATAGAGAAAATAGACACATGAAAATTAAATACTGGGCGGGGAATCAGAGAGGAATAAATAGACAAACATGAAAATAGTTTTCATTTGAGATGACAGAGAGAGAGAAAATATGTAGAGAAAGAAAATGAGAGAGAGAGAGAGAGTGAGAGTGAGAGTGAGAGAGAGAGAGGACAGAAATAGCATGTCTCTAAATAAACGGCCATCACTGACTTTCTCCTTTGGGGGGTAAAACATTCATTAGAAACGCGATTCACCCTGGAAAGCCCACTGTGCAGACATCTGAGCTTCAGGATGAGAAAGAGAGACAGAGAGAGAGAGAGAGACACAGAGAGAGAGAGAGAGAGAGAGAGAGAGAGAGAGAAAGAGACAGAGAGACACACACACATAGAGAGAGAGAGAGAGAGAGGAGAGAGAGAGAGACACAGAGAGAGAGAGAGAGAGAGACAGAGAAAGAGACACACACAGACAGAGAGAGAGAGAGACAGAGACACACAGACAGAGAGACACACACAGAGAGAGAGAGACACACACACACAGAGAGAGAGAGAGAGAGAGAGAGAGACACAGAGAGAGAGAGAGAGAGAGAGAGAGAGAGAGAGAGAGAGAGAGA
>BRDA01009516.1:21789-39019 GCA_036984385.1 Crenuchus spilurus | reverse complement strand
AGACACACACAGAGAGAGAGACACACACAGACACACACACACACACACAGAGAGAGAGAGACACACACACACACACACACAGAGAGAGAGAGAGAGAGAGAGAGAGAGAGAGAGACACACACACACACACAGAGACTCACATGGACAGTACTTTGACGTCTGTGATTTCCTGCCGCAGTTCTCTGCAGGTGGTGGAGTTGTACTGTAGGGATCCATCAGAACTCTCCAGATACCTGCCAGGACACGCAGAGTCATACAGCAGCTAAACTAAACTAAACCCTCAACACACACTCATAGTGTCAGAGTCTTCTTACTGTCTGCTGGTTTAGGTCTCCACTTCTTTTGCAGTCTTGAGGTCAGACGTGATCTCGTGAGAATACTGGACTCTGGAAATACACTGACAAGAACACGCCCCCCCTTAACCCCGCCCCAAACTCCTCTAGCCTTTTGTCACACTCCCCAATCCTACAAACCTGCAGTTCTTTATACCTCTCTCTCTTCCTGGACTCCATTTCCCATCTGCTCTTGCTTCCCATTCCTCCCTAAACTCCATTACCAACTTTGTTAGTTCTTTGCGAAGTATTGTCGCTTTTGTTAGTGCCTACTGAGCGATTCTGATTTGTTTTCTTGTTTCTGTTGTTGACCTGGTGTTTGCTCTCTTTTAACCTTCTTTGTTTGTTTGTTAGCTTAGCCTTAGTTTAGCTTTAGCGCCTAGTTATAGTTCCTAGTTATGTCTTATTCCTTGACTTAGCTTTAGCCTGTTCTGTAGTTAGCTTTAGCCTATTCTCTAGTTTAGCCTATCCTGTTAGTCTTCTCTGTTCTGATTGATCTTGCTCTTTACTCTGACTTTGGCTTGTTTTCTGACTTTCTTCTAATTACTATGATGAGCACTACATTAAGGGCTACTACAATTATATGTCCAAAAGTTATGGGACACCTGCTCATTGTTTCTTCTGAAATTAATGGAGTTTTAATGCTTTTGCTTGAGTAGCAGTCTCTACCATCCAAAAAAGACTTTTTACTAGATTATGGAACATTGCTGTCAAGATTTGGTTGTATTTAGCCACAGGAGTATTAGTGAGGTGGTGATGGATGTTGGATGAGCACTCCCAACTCATCCCAAAAGGGTTGATGGGAGGGGCTTTATACCCTTTAAGCCAACGCCTGGTGACAGTAGGTTGTTTAGTTCTATTCTGTTGGCAATACTTCCCTACAAAGACTAGACAAGCTGTGTGTACATCTGTGTCAACTTAAAGTAGCTGAATGCACTCATTAGAAGGGATGTTCACAAACATTTGGACATATAGTGTATATCTGCAGTGGAAAAATGTACCTGGTACTGAATTTGAAGTCAAAGTGAGCCCAATTTCACGCGGTGGAGGAGCAATGTGTGTCGGTACCCTTATACGTCTGCATTACCTCCCACATTTAGCCCCAAATCTTGAATGTCTGCCCCCAGACGTTCCTCCACAAGATCAGGTCTGGCCCAGAGAGATTACTACTTTTGTAGTGACACACACACACACACACACACACACACACACACACACACACACACATCCACACACACCTTTGAAAACTAAACTATATTAGTTCAAAACTTCCACATGTATCATGTGTTTGAGGAGAGGAAAGGTTCAGAGGGGTCCCATCACATCGATGAAGACAGAGACATAGCACAGAGACACAGATGTGAGCGCTTGTGTGTGTGTGTCCACCTTGACTGAAACAAAAACACAAGAATGCTTCACGAAATAAGCAGATAAGCAGCATTTAGCATGTGAAGAAGAGGACAGCAGGGCATGGAGGTTAGCATAGGCCCAAATCTATCTATCTCTCTCTATCATATAATCTACAGTAGTGTTGAAGTGCCTACTGCTTCTGGATTTAATTCATTTTGAATGGACACTAATGGACGATGACTCTGCTTCTGCACATTAGCCCAGAGCCAAAATGGCTAACTGCATTACTCTGAAGCCAAATTGGAACCTTTACTTTGCTCTGGAGCCAAGATATCAGCTAACTTAAAAGCTATGACAATGAATTTTATATGACCGAGCTATACCAAATATGCATCCAAATAATGATTGCCAGTGGCGTCGTGTCAAACACATGTCAATTTAGCTCATTTAGCTTTAGATCGATTATGGATTCTGGCTCCAAAAGCCTGACGTCGCTAGTGTTAGCGATGAACGTGGACCTTCTTATGCTACTCAAATGCATCTACTAAGGCTATTAATTGCCAGAAGTGCCTCTGAGTTTGAGCCAACATCCTTGATAGCAACGCTGATGTGACCTGAACCTGGGCCACTTCCGGGTTTTACTAGCAGCCCGCACTGAACAATGGCCCAGAGCTGGCTATAGTTTGATTTGCTCCTGTTGAATAAAAAAGGTAATACATTATAGACATATACAGTCCATTCTAACACAGATAACATGCTAATGATTACAGTTAAAGTGCACATTCTTGTTACAGCAACTTTAAAGAACCACCAAGCACTGTCAACAACTAAAACTCAGCCAATTCTGGGCTGTCGTTCCATGTGGCACCGGATCTGGCCCAAGCTTGTGCCACCTCAACATTGCTATCAAAACGGCACAATGAAATCAAATACACACTCAGTGAGGCAGACATGAGAGTGAAACGTAAAAACGAGAAATGAGGAAAACCGAAGGAAGATGCTTAAGCAGAAAGAAGCAGAAGCACGAGTCCATACATCTCTGACAGGTCATGAACATGTGACGGTGCTGTAGCGTAGAGTGGTGCACACTGGTTTAACAGGGGTGTTCTGGACACACGGCCAGATGCGTGAGACGCTTGTTTGTTGTAGAGCAAAAGAAGGGGAAAAAAAGGAAAGAAAAACATTACAAACAAAAAGAACAACGCGATCCCAGTCAAAGACAAGATGGCGATGTGGGACAGAACACTGAAGTGTAGAAGTGTAGAAAACACACACATACACACTCACACACAGGTGTGCTGTGAGCGTGAGCCTCACACGCACAGGTGCACATCGGCAGGGGGCGGAGGTGGGGAGGGGTCTGGAAATGAGCAGCGAGGGCTGATGGGAGACAGAGGAACAGGAAGCCAGAGAAACAGAGCGAGGACTCGGCATCACCGCCGGGCTGGGGTGAGAGTGATGCAGGACAGGCCAGGGGCTGGGGGGTGTGGGGTGACGAACTGATGGAGCCAGAAAATCCAAAGGGTGGAGGGAATAGGGGGATGGTTCAGACAGCATGCACAAGCAGACCAGGAGTGCTCCAAGCACTGAGGGCAGTGGACAAATGCACCCTTTCAGACCAGATGGATAAGGAACAGACATCATTCCCAAAATATGGGGAAAAGGGAAAAGGTTTGGCAAGAACTGATTGGAGAATGCCATCATCGTCAATGGCCTACCTTCTCTTTTCTTTTTTTGTCTTCTTAATATCGGCTAGGCAGGGCACGATAGCTACGGAGCTCTCTGAGTGCTGAAAATTCTGACGGACGCATCTGTCAACATGCAGACAGGTGGGTTAGCGTCACAGGCAGCGTTAGCGAGTGGCTTCATATCAACCATCAGCCTTTAGGCTCTGCTCTGAAAACTAAAACCACTAAGCTCGGGCCTGGACGGCCCCTGGAACCTGATTAGTCTCTCTGTTACTGTATATGTACTGTAGCTCTTCTCTGACTGCTGCTGATGTTAATCTAGTCCAGAGCATGCATGAAGGGGCATTCATGTTCACGTTCACTCTCTTTCAACCTCAGCTGTTGCTGTTGGTGTGGTCAAACGGTTTTTAGTGCTGTATTGTACCTTTTCCTTCCATTTCTGGCTGGCTTCATCCCTCCATCATCAGGGTAACTAACGAGTCCGCTCCAGTTGCCCACCTCCTCTCCTTTGAGGCGGGTAAACTGTTGCCCACTAGTGAGAGAATGAGGCAGTGCGTTTAGGGATTACAGTATGTGTAGCAGCACAAAAAAAGAATCAAACACACACATTAAGTTAGAACTAGTTACAGTGTGAGAACATCACAGCTGATCAGTGACGCCAACTGGTTTAGAGTCATGAGGAGATGGTGCACAACGCTGAGATAGCCATCAGCTCAGGCCAAAACATGACTAGAGTACCATTGAAGTGTCTTTCTGGTGAGCAGGGTTGCCAGGTCCCCCAAAAAATCTCCAGGGCAATGTCTGACACAACCTTGCCCTACGAAAGCTTAAAATAGCAAAATCTTTCGCAGAATCTACAACGTCCAATCACAAACGTTTGAGGAAGTAACAGTGAATTACTTTTAAATCTTACTTTGTCATCCATTTTTCCTTTCCACAATATAATTTTTAAGCATATTATTATTATTATTATTATTATTATTATTATAAAAATAATATCATCTGGAAGTCAATGAGAAAAAAGAAACTATATATTTCCTATATTTAGTAAACTAAATATAAATAAACTATATATATCCTATATAATTGTATGCAAATTTTTTTTTCCAATTAAATTTTTTACTCTAATCTGTATTCTCAGATCCCATTCAACTGACTCTTCTAATATTAGGAAGTATATATAAAATATCTTTAACCCTATTTATTCTTTTTCTACTGTACCATTTTACATTTTCATAGCTGCCTAAACACCTTCACCCTGCCACCTCGGAAATTTTACCCATGACTGCATTTTCAAAGTAACCAAATTTGGTAAAGAATGAACCTGGCAACCCTGCTTGTAGAACAATATAGAATGTAGAACAATGTAGAAGGGAAGATCATCTGAGCAGGTACCAAGACATTCAGAGGTGTGACTTCTACGCTGTATTAAAGTGAACGTCCTGAAGTTCTCAGATTGAGATTTGGTAAGAAAGAAGGTAGCACACTTTACATACCATTGCTGATTATATCTGGATATTCACCCTTAATACACAGTGCCAGCACCATATTGTTTGGAGGTGCAGCTTTGGGGTATAGTTATTTGAATTACAAAAACAAAAGAAACATTTAGCTGAAAATCAAATACTCAAGTTCTTCATTTGTATAAATCATTATAAAATTAGCAACTAAACTACTTCCTAAAATAAGTCCTGTAGTTAGTCAGGAATGAATGTCTGTATTTTAATAAGTTGGTTTGACATCATTAGGGTTAATAACAGGAGTTTAATTTATTCTTTTATATTTGTATGTATTATAAGACACGAGTATATGAATATGTAAATAACACGTACATTATTACTAACATTTAAATTTTAAACACATGAAAATAGCTAAAATGATGTACGCCACATGGATGTTTTGTGTGATTAATGTGAGTGTCATTGTCTACAGACACTGAAACACTTAAATTTCTTTTGGTAATTGTGAGATGATCCCTAACACTGCAGCCGCTTGAGCGCAAACATAAAGCTAAGCGGCTGTACTCTGGCCTCTTCATAACAAATGTAGTTTAGGTTGTGCCTGCAGTTTGTTGTCTTTTTCCATTTCACCACTAAACTGTAACTGTGCTGGTGTAGTTTTGGTGCATAGTTATTTGGGTTGAGTATTAGGGATGCACAATATATCAGAGGCAAATATATTATTTGATATAAATGGAAAAACAAAATTATTGTTATTGTTCTCATTGATAATTTCAACAGGCAATTGTGTGTCCTATTTTTTGTTTGTACAGTGGTGGTTTTCCTTCTTCTAGACCTCACAATGTCTTCCAATGGACACTATAAGGCTCCCTGTATTGGCTACCACATTATTTATATTACAATTACTGGTATGATATCAATATCAACCACAGTCAGTTGTTAATTATTGGATATTCCACATCAGTGCATCACTACTGAATATCAATACTCTCCATTTTTTTGGGTTCTTGCACTCTGGATTAGAGCATAATCTTAGTTAGGTGATTGGACATATTCCCTGTTAGAGCAGAGGCATAATCTCAGATTAGGACAGGGCATTTTTAGGGTTAGAGCATGGGCTTTGTGGTCATCTGGCACAGATTACACATCTTGATGTTATTCTTGATACAACAGTCTTTGGACAGAACACCTGACTGGTTAGACGTTAGAACACGTCTCTAATCAATAACAAGATTTAAGGCTTGTTTTATGTAAATGATGCACTGCTAACCCCGCCCCCTATCAACACTGAGGGCAGAAACTCACACAGAGAGCTCCCCAATCAATCATAACATTGAACAAATGAATTTTTTTTTATTTACTGTTATCAATAATGTTACTCTCTGTGCCTTCGTTCACTAGCTCAACCTCTTTTAACCATCCACTGTTTTCTCTCTCGAAGCTGTTAACAGCATTAGAACAGAATAATACCAACTCGAGTTACACACAAACACTAACCAGTCATTCTTGGCTGAAACCAAACAAAATAATTTTTTACTGTATAAATTAATTAGGCTAAATGTCTTTTGTCTTGATTTTCAAAGAGAAAATCCCAGCAGATATAAACAAAACACAATATAACTTAAAATAAATTAACCACAAAAAATATTGTGGGCCCTGAGTGCAGCAGGCTAAGACGCTGACACTATGACCAGAGGATCGTGAGTTTGAATCCCGGTCATGCTGTTTGCCATCAACAGCCGGGGCCCAAGAGAGCAAAACAAAATTGGCAGTGCTCTCTCTGGGCAAGTAGATGGCGCTCTCTCTCTCGCTTTATCACTTTCACATTGCAATGTCCGCTGGCTCAGGCGTCTACTGATTGGTCTATTTGGAGCTGGGGATCCTGCGCTTTCCTCCGAGCGCGTTGGCTTCCCTGTGACGGTGTATCAGCGGTGGTTTGTAAAGAGGCGGTGGCTGGCATCACACAATGGAGGAGGCTTGTGCTTGTCTTCACCATCCTAGAGTCAGGGACAGTGCAAAAGTGATGTGGAGAGCCCCCTAGTGGATGGTATGGGCTAATTGGCTACTACCACATTGGGAAGGGAGAAAAAAAATGTCTGGTATCGCATGACGTAGATTTATATTCACCCTCATGTTGACTAACAACATTGTTAACTGTTTACAGACTACATCGCATGGCGGAAAAATATTTTATTGTGAATAATTCAAAATCAGTTCATACATTAATTGAATATTGGCGAGTTTTATCACATTTAATGTTGACCAACATTTTAGAAAAGCAAGAGGCCCTGAGTGACTATGAGAGTTAGTGTTTGTTACTCTGCTTCACATTGTGACAAAAACAGCATAAATACCAAAAACACCCTTCATGTAACCATTTCATGTTTTCAGACCCAGCATTAAACATTTGGTAGACCTAGACGACTGAGTATGAATACCAAAATAGCTTCCTCTCAGCACTGAACAGTGAACAGTTGACCACAGAGAAACAACCAACCGGCCATGAGGTTTTGGGCAGCAAAGAATCAATGATTGAGGGTAACAAAACTATCCCCACAGAAGAGCTACTGTGCCACAATCTCAGTAGTATTTAATGCTGGTTATTTATTGTGTAAGAACACGAGGAGCTTAGAGCTCAGGGTTTGGAGTTGCGTAGACACACAATGGTCAGATGGTTTTGTGGTTTTTGCTGACTGTTCTTCAGAAATCATTAATGATTTATGCTGTTCATGCCATGAAATGTTCTCCACTCTAAGAACCATCTGTCAGATAACACTGCCAACAAAATGACTAGAAGACAAACTCCACTTTTGCTGGACACTAAATCACTTCAGAATCTCATACTAGGGATGATCAGATCAATACAGAATACTTTTGATTAAAAATCCATTCTGAAAATAATTTTTAACCCTCTAGGCACCACACCAGGTTGCACTTCTCTGTTTCTTTCAAT
This sequence comes from Crenuchus spilurus, assembly GCA_036984385.1. Lineage (NCBI taxonomy): Eukaryota > Metazoa > Chordata > Actinopteri > Characiformes > Crenuchidae > Crenuchus > Crenuchus spilurus. The sequence goes on along the minus strand of BRDA01009516.1, from coordinate 31,236 downwards.
TGTTTTCAGACATAAAATAGAACCACAACAACCCACCCATCCATTATCTTTTGCTAAATCCTGATCAGGGTTGTGGTCTTCTACCCCACACAGGGCAGGGCATTACACAGTATCCTAGCTAAGCCCAGGACAGCGCACCAATCAACTACAACAACCCTTAGTTGTACTTTTATCACATAAAATGTTTTTCATCTAATTTTTTATTTGAGATATTTTTTATATGCATTTTTCATTGGATTCTGCAATAAAACAGGAAGACTGTACAGTTTTCAGCAATGTTACATACTGAGACTGACAGGTTTTCTGCTGACCAAAATAACCATCCTCATGTCCACATTTACTGGTCCTCAGTGCAAAAATAAATTTAAAAAATCCCAATTTTTCACAGTATCTGTATCAGTATTGGTATCGGGATATATATACATATATATGAAGATGAACAACACTTCTACAGCACTTTTCTAGACACTTAAGGCTATTACATCTCCTCTATTCACCTCAACCACCATCAATGGTCAGCATCCCAATGCAACCAATCAGCAACAGATCTTAGACAGAGAAGTGAGGAGAGACTGAGCCAGTTTATGAAGATGGAGATGATTAGGAGGTACATTTAGCCTCTACTCTTTGACTAGGGAGCTTTTTCTGAGGACCTTTCAGTCTCATCTGATAAACTGAGACATTTATACCGGACAGTGTCCCCATCACTGCACTTGGGCAATGTCATCCAGGAATACCACCGCACCAACACCACTTCCAGCAGGCACACTGGAGGTCTTCCATCCACATACTAACCAATCCAAGACCTGCTTAGCATCAGTGGATTTGTAGGTTGTGTTGTGCAGGTGCTGTTCCTGCTCTTGCTGTTACTCTACTGTCACGCAGCATCACCATCAGAGAGTAGGAAGCTGCTGCAAATATTGACTCAGACACTTCTCAGTAAATATTCACAGCACCTTTCTCCATGTTTGTTGTTCTGGTTGCTGCTGCCTCGCTCCCTGAGAGTGTTCTCTCACCATCTTGTTGACTATTGTTCACTGCAGGCAGATTATCAACAGATGAAAATATCAGGGCATTTGCGACATCTGCAGTTACTCTTTTAGTTAGATTAGTTATTTAGTTGCTCCTGTGTTCATTATAGAGCCCATCTCTATACACTCCATGTACAAGAAGTCCATTCTACCTAAACCTTCACGCTGTAGAGCATCATACAACGTTAGTGGTTTCTGAGATGTTACCACCACAACGCTTCACCTGGTACCCTATTATCAAGCTCTTTTGGATCAGCCACATCACATACTTTGTCCATGATGATGGTTTTACACTCTGCTACAACTGGCTGGTGTGCTCGCTTATTTATACATGCAGTAAACCCTGTCACATAGCCAAGGTCATTCCAAATGAGGGGTAATCATAATATTCTGATATGACCGTATAGCTAGTCCTGAATATGTGCTTGTGTACTTCAAGTTCAAAGGAATAAACAAAGTAATGAAGCAATGTCTATACTCTCTGTTGAAAAGAAGACTGCAGGGGACTTGACACTTATTTGTCATTTGAAAGTGAATTAACGGAGAGCTCAGTGGTGTTAATCAGTGATGGTGGGCAGTAAGTGAAATCTGACCTCATCAGCTAACAGTCAGCACTGCAGGAAGAAGGGGTTGATGAGGAGTGAGGCTATTACTCCAGATCCAGGTGCAGGAAATATAGTCCAGCACTGACACCTAAACTGCTGTCACTGCCTTTTCAGTGGTCAATAAGCCTTGCAATTAAGGCCTGAGCAATTATCGTTCCAAAAGAGTGTTTTATCGTTCCATTTTTCAGATTATTAGAAGTGGAAAATGGTTCACTTATTTCATTTACTTAAATTTATATATATGTATGTGTGTGTGTTTGTGTGTGTGTGTGTGTGTGTGGTGATTAGATAGATAGATAGATAGAGAGAGAGAGATAGAGATAGATAAATAGAGAAATAGAGATAGATAGATAGATAGATAGAGAGAGAGAGAGAGAAATAGAGAGATAGATAGACAGATAGATAGATAGATAGATAGATAGATAGATAGATAGATAGATAGATAGATAGATAGATAGATAGATAGAGAGAGAGAAATAGAGAGGAAAAATAGATAGATAGATAGATAGATAGATAGATAGATAGATAGATAGATAGAGACAGACAGACAGACAGATAGATAGATAGATAGATAGATAGATAGATAGATAGATAGATAGAGAAAGAGATAGATAGAGAGAGAGAGAAATAGAGGAAAAATAGAGAGATAGAGATAGATAGATAGATAGATAGAGAGAGAGAGAGAGAGAGAGAGACATAGAGATAGATATATAGATAGATATTTTTATTACATTTCCAGTTCTAATAATCCAAAATCATGACTTTTTTCATTCATTATATGCATATACTATATAATGTGCACTGAAAATATTGTTTTTCCTGAAACCAAAAACAAAAGAAACATTTAGCTGAAAATCGAATACTCAACCCAGTTCTTCATTTCTATAAATCATTATAAAATTAGCAACTAAACTAGTCAGGAATGAATGTCTGTATTTTAATAAGTTGGTTTAACATGATTAGGTTTAATAACATGAGTTTAATTTATTATTTTATATTTGTATGTATTATAAGACACGAGTATATGAATATGTATGTAACAAGTACATTACTACTAATATTTAAATTTAAAACACATGAAAATAGCTCAAATTATGTAAGTCACATGGATGTTTTGTGTGTTTAATGTGAGTGTCATTGTCTACAGACACTGAAACACTTAAATGTCTTCTGGTAATTGTGAGATGATCCCTAACACTGCAGCCGCTTGAGGACAAACACAAAGCTAAGCGGCTGTACTCTGGCCTCATCATAACAAGTGTAGTTTAGGTTGTGCCTGATTTTGTTGTCTTCTTCCATTTCACCACTAAACTGTAATGTGCTGGTGAATCTGTGTTTTCTTAACTGGTGAGGAAAAGTACAATTCTGATTGCAAACACGTATCTAATATTTAACTAACTTTACTCAGTAAAGTTACACTCTGCTTCACGTCTACAGTCAGTAGACTAGAAAAAAGTAACAGTCATTAAAAATCTATCTATCTATCTGTCTATTGTTCGGTAACAACTTCTTTTAACATGAATTAGCTGAATAATTTCAGTTGCAATTCGGTACATATATATAAATATTTATATATTTATATAAATAAATAAATGTATATAGTTTTTTTTATTCTCTATATAATTCTCTAAAAAGATTGAGATTTCTTTACTTAAAATTTCTTGAAAACATATCTAGGATATAATTTTAATAACCATTACATTATTTCCCACAGTTTCTGAGATTGTCACAGGATTGTATTTTTTTTTACTTTTGACTACTGCTCCTAGCACACAGATCCGCCTCCTGAATCACCAAACAAAAAACTGATGCTTTTCTAAAGTCACCCAAACATCTGCTTGGCTTGAATGGAAGATCTTCCACTCCATACTCTACCTGGAGGAGATCATTATTCCGAGAAAAAAGAAACAATGAGAAAAGCCAGATCCTGCAGGTTAATTAAAGGGGCGGAGCTACAGGTACAGTTATTATTTGCTAGCTGTATCACTGGGAGTCTTTACTATTTGAAGTTAAATACTGTTAAACTAACAGACTGTAAATGACTGAAAACTCGAAACTCATTAATCGATGCAGGACCTTCATCACTGAGATATTTCATCACAAACATCCCCCGATACACTAATCCCATCCCAACAGGGCCGTAGAGATAAACAGCTTAGACCCGGAGTTCCTAATATGGGCTTGACGCGACTACAGGATAAGGACTTCACAGCTCTATTATTTTTAGACACTGAAGAGTTCATCCACACTCTGACACACCTGACTCAGCTCATGTAGGAGGGCTTCATATGTAAGCTATTTTTAACAGAAAGTCTTTAAAACTGCAGGTCTTACATTTTAGAAGCAATTTCTCCATGAAAGTACTTTGAATTGTTGCAGTATGTAATTAATCTGAAGATTAGACTTCTTAAACGTCATAGCTGGCAAGAGAAGGTGAATATCCATTATTAACAGCATTATTAATCAATCTTTCAGCAGTGTGAATGGGGCTGAACTCTACCTGAGTGGTCTGCCTACCTACAGAGGTACCCAATCCTGCTCCTGAGGATCAGGATCCAGTACAGCTGACTAATGATCAGAATAGGGGTTGACAGATTATCGTCCCTGTTCAATATTCAGAGCTGATATTTATTTTCCACATTTAAAGTTTTCATGTCAACAAAAGTTTTTTTTTGTTTTGTTTTTTTTTGTTAGCAATGCACATATCAGGTGCAAACCCAATAAAATACCCCCCCACACTTTTTACTCTGCCCAGTGTCTCACCCACAGCTTTTTTAGGTGTATTGGTAGAAACGACTGGTAAATTGATTGGTATATTGATTGTGTATTGGTAGAAACGACTGGTATATTGATTAGTGTATTGTTAGAAACGACTGGTAAATTGACTGGTATATTGATTAGTGTATTGTTAGAAATCATTGGTAAATTGATTGGTATATTGATTGTGTATTGGTAGAAACAATTGGTAAATTGATTAGTGTATTGTTATAAACTATTGGTAAATTGATTGGTATATTGATTGTGTATTGGTAGAGACGACTGGTATATTGATTACTGTATTGTTAGAAACGATTGGTAAATTGATTGGTATATTGATTGTGTATTGGTAGAAACGACTGGTAAATTGACTGGTATATTGATTAGTGTATTGTTAGAAATCATTGGTAAATTGATTGGTATATTGATTGTGTATTGGTAGAAACGATTGGTATATTGATTAGTGTATTGTTAGAAACGATTGGTAAATTGATTGGTATATTGATTGTGTATTGGTAGAAACGACTGGTAAATTGATTGGTATATTGATTAGTGTATTATTAGAACCGATTGGTAAATTGATTGGTATATTGATTGTGTATTGGTAGAAACAATTGCTATATTGATTGGCATATTGGTAGAAATTATTGGTATACATGATTGGTATACCTTTTAGCATACACTGATTGGTATATTGCTATATTGGTAGTAATGTGGCCCATATGTCAAGTACTTCCAATCAAATGTGATTTTCAGTCTTTTTATGACTGTGCCATGAAAAAAATCAGTCAACCCCTACTTCAGATACTTTCGTTACCTGGATGAGGCATGTAAGGAGTAAGGTTGGAGCTCAATTGTGTAGGTTTGGTAGACCTACAGAATCAGGACTGGGTACCATTGACCTAGATTAGAATGTAGACCAAAACCTTACCACTGTCTCCAATGACCACTTCTCTCTCACACACAAACGCTCACACTCTCGCCCTGACTGACGTCTGAAGAACACAAGAGCTCGCAGGTGTGTACTCTCTCTCCACAATTTGCATGACGTCACTTGATTTTGCCAGCCTGGACATTAAACACCACATGTAGGGTTGCATTAGGAGCGCAGTGTAAAGACAGCATTCCTAAAGCATGCTTCTTTGCACACTCGTCTCTCTCCAAGAGGTGGACCTGGCCAGGATTCATGCCGTCGAAGCCTGCGTAGCTCCAACCTCATGAATCCTGCGTGTGCTTGAAGTGGTACGAGGGAGACGTGGGAGGGGCAGAGGCATGTGGTGGGGGCTTCGTATGTGGCATATGGACGTCTGCTGGCACGCAGGAACCATAATGCACGGAGAAGGGTGGTGGTGGTGGGGGTTGCTCTCTGCAAGAGAGGCGCCATTTTACACTGACACACAAAAAAACAGTGATGAGCCATGTCGAGCTCCCAGCAGCGTGAGGATGAGCGCATCCTCACAGCAGGAACCTCAGAACCTCCCAGAACCCTCAGCCTGATCTGGAGAGCTCTAATGACATCTGAAGTCAGATGAGGCAGGAGGCTAAGACCTCTCAACAAGGGATCTGTTCCAACACTGCCATCAGTGAGACTGCCATGTAATCATGTTTTGGGTGACCTTCCAGAGAAGAGGTCTGTTGTCTGTTGCTTCCTACAGCGCTGGGTCTTATGTAAGATGTATGACCAGTACAGGGCTGGAGAGAAGAAGAAATCAGGAAGAAAAGGAGAAAAAAAAAAACAAATTGAAAATAAATAGAAGCGTCGTGCTACATAGACAGTCGCCCAGTGGACTGTGTATGGCATGGCTATGAAGCTCGAGCCTCGGGTAAACACAACAAACCTGCATGCGCTAGAGAAATCAACAGTAATCATAATCATAATAATAAAGACACATGAGAGAACGTCTGTGCGCGTGCTCGTGTCGTCGGGACAGGCGCGCGCTGTGAGCGACCCTGCTCCAGACAGTCGTTGGGGTGTGTATGTGTAGAGGGGGGGCAGTTACAGCCTGCGCTCATCGTGGTCGTAGTTCTCCGTTACGTCTCTACACTATAATAAGCAAACAGACGCAGCGCGGGCGCGCGCACCGCGTTACCTTTTGATGTAGTTCTTGCCGTACAGGATCTGCTGCAGCAGCGTGACCAGCCCAAACGCGCAGATGAAGATGAAGCAGAGGGATCTGTTACCCAGCAGGTCTCTGCTGGCCGTGGGGTCTGCGTACCCCATCCTCCAGTGTTTCCTTTTTTTAATTATTTTTAAAATGGTGGGGGGGTCAGTCCTCACCCCCACATCGTCGCTTTGACGTTTGGCCGGTCTCCTTATTCACGGACGATCGTCCATCTGTTTTATTTATATTTGTTAATATTTTTTATTGATATTCTTCGTTTCTTCTGCTGGAGAAATCTCGGCGGCGGCGTTGCTTCAGCATCTCGAATGCGTGCGTGTGCACGCGTCTCGTGAACGCGGGATTTGAGGTAGGGGAGGGCGCATGGTTGCCAAGTCCCATAAATTCCCCAGTCCAATGTGTGACACAAGGCCGCCCTACACAAGCTGGAAACTACCCCCAAAATTCAAAGCGTCCAATCAGATATCTTATACCGTCAATAAAAAATTTCTTTATATTGTTATTTATATATATATTTTAATATATATAATGGACATTCATTTTATTATACTTGAATATTTCGTATTATTATTATAATTACTATTATTACTACTACATATATGAAATGTATTTTTTATTATTTTAACCCCTTCTCTTTCCTGTCTTTTCTAATCTAATTTTCAGATCTCATTCCACTCAACCAATTAATATTAAAAAGTCTACGTAAGACATATATCTCGATCAGATGCTCTTCACTCTTAGCTGTTCACTGCTTGTTTTTAGTTCATGTTTTAACGCAATTATACACTCATTATTCAACTACATCCTTTTCTCATTTCTATTGAGAGCTTTTTGGCGGCGATGGTCAATTTTGAAAGTAGCACAAAAATCCGCACCATCGCTATTTCTGTAATGTTACATGTCACTTCATTTTCAACTTGGCGGAAATTCTGCGAACCTGGCAACCATGTGAGGGCGCGGTGCGGCGCGCTCCCGATGCGCTGTGAGTAGCAATGCAGCCTTCTTTTACGTTAAAACCAGGGTTACCAGGTCCAAAAAATCCCCAGTCCAATGTGCGACAGATAACCGCCGTGTAAACAAGCTGAAAATCTAAAGTCCAAAATCTAAAGCATCAAATCACAGGTTACTTTTTTTTAAATCTTCTTTTAATCTGACTTTGCCGTTCATTGTCTTTTGCTATTGTATAGTTTTAGTAGCTAATAATAATAATAATAATAATAATAATAATAATAATAATAATAATAATAATAATAATACTGTAATAATAATAATACTGTAATAATAATAATAATAATAATAATAATAATAATAATAAGAAGAAGAAGAAGAAGAAGAAGAAGACTGTACTGCATATCTCGCATATTTCAAGTATTTTAATTTTAATGTTGATACTGTTAGAATATTAATTTACACAAGTTCCAAATGAATTATAATAACTTGAGATTCTGTATTTTTATGAGCTATAAGTCATATTGATCAACATTAAAATACAAAAGGTTTGAAATATGTAATTTTAAATTTTCATTTAATTAAATAACATTTCATTTCTTTTTTGCCACTGTGATTGCACACAACAGAATTTTACCTCCACAATTATACAAAAGTAGTGCCTGGGGAGCAGTTAGGTGAACTTCTGTCATGACCTACCCCTGGTCTGAACTTGCCATAATCTGGTCACAAGACCTGATCCCTAGCCTCTAGGCCACAGCTTCATTTTCTCCAGTACGTTGACGGATAAGATACTACCGTAATTGACACCTCGAACTCAAGGGTCTCTGGCCAAAAGTGAACACAAAGTCAAAGAATTGATTCCTTGGAGTCGACCTCCAAATTTCCATTTTGCTTTCCAGTGAATCGGGACTTAAAGCAAGTGCCTAAGACATGTTGTGGTTTAGCAGAAATAATTGAGGTTTACATTTCGTCTGTTTGTCCTACAAAATGCTTTATTTGATTACAGCTATATAGGTGTATTTGTGCACTGAACTAAAAATGAAAAAAAAACAAAGAACGAATTGCTCTTCATTCATATTCAGTTGGATTAAATTGATGGAGCTTAAAGACGACGCAAACTCCGGGTTGCCAGGTCCCGAACATTTCCGCTGTCCAATATCCTCCTGAGACCCAGCAATTCATTTTTGTGCACTGTATTGCACATTTAGTTTTTGCTTACATCTCTCATACTATACATGCCACTCTTCTAAGTCCTGATGTTTCTTAGAGAGGACAACCATAGCTTTAAAATGATGTCACATGTGTGGGGATGTGTCCTTGAGAATTGCTCCTTTTTGGTATTTTCAACATGGCTGGCATCCCTGCAAGCTCATTTTATGGAAGAAAGAAGGGTAAGCATGATATTTAAATTTCAAATGTTTTTTGATGTCATATCTTAATTTATTTTCCAAAATGAACATTTAATAAATAATTTAAGTGAGTTTTCAGAACTAAGCTTATTTAGTTTCACAGGGCAAATTACTAATCTATTAATGTTCACTGTAGTGCACGTCAGGACTTTGTTCTTATGTTTATTTAACTTTTTCTAGTAGACAGCTTTCTGACAGAGACAAAGAAAATTCTTAACAGAATCATTGGGGGAGACTCAGACATCTTTCAGAAGATGAGAGTCAAGTGAGTCAGACAGGAGAGGGTGAGAACCCAGATGAGGAACCAGATGAGGATGACAAAAAAGATGCAGGGCCAGTTGTAGTGGACAAAGACAGGGCTAGCTGAAGTGTACCGTCACCCTATTTGGTCCAAGACCCACATGTAATGATCTGGGATTTTTGATTGAAAATGACGGGCAGCATACAAGATTGTGTTCCAGTAAATTGATTTTACATCTACTTCTTATTATAGTGTAGAAGTGTTGTAAGTGAAGTATCCCAGATATCTGAGAAAATATTTTTTGTTAATTTTGCTAAATTGTTTTTTTTTTTT